>CANXYC010398179.1:0-16761 GCA_948193065.1 Aleurites moluccanus
CATTTTCATAATTAATTGGGTTATATGTGATTGTTGCATGTCATTTAGGTTGTCATTTGGGTTCTACGCGGTACTGGTCGCTTATGCATCACCCGTACCCTAGGACCGTCACGACTTCTGAGATAGGTCGTGACAATTAGATTTGCCATCAGGTGAAGAATGTTATGCAGTGTATTGTGATGCTTCGAGAGTAGGGTTTAGTTATGTGCTTATGTAGCATGGTAGGGTAATAGCTTATGCTTCTAGATAGTTAAGAAAGCATGAGATAAATTATCCGACTCATGATCTTGAAATGGCTACAGTTGTCTTTGCATTGAAGATATGAAGACATTATATGTATGAAGAGAAGTGTGAGATTTTTACAGATCATCAGAGCTTGAAGTATATCTTCCAGCAGAAAGACCTAAATCTTAGGCAAAGGAGATGAATGGAGTTACTTAAATACTATGATTGTGAGATTTTATACCATCCAGGAAAGGCAAATGTGGTAGCAGATGCTTTGAGCAGGAAGTCTTTAGGTAGCTTAGCCCATATTCAGGTGAGTAAGAGACCTTTAGTGAGTGAGGTGCAGAGTTTACATGATGCGGGGATCAGTTTTGACTTGTCGGATGCAGGAGTGCTTCTAACATGTTTCGAAGTCAAGCCAATGCTTATTGATCGAATAAGAGAGGCATAAGATAGAGATCCTCAGTTTGTGAAGTTGAAGAGAGATGTGGAAATAAAGAAAGCTCCAGGTTTTGCTATGATAGATGACATGTTGAGACTTGGCAGCAGAGTATGTGTTCCAGCAATCAATGGTTTAAAAGATGTGATTCTTAAGGAAGCACATCATTCCAGTTATAATGTTCATCCAGGTGCTACAAAGATGTATTACGACATCAAGAGTTCTTATTGGTGGAGTGGGATGAAGAAGGATGTAGCAGATTTTGTGGCAAGATGCTTGACTTATCGTTAAGTTAAATTTGAGCATCAGAAGCCTTCGAGTCTACTTCAATAGTTGCCTCTGCCAGAGTGGAAGTGAAAGAGGATAACCATGGACTTTGATATAGGGTTTCCACGGACTTCAAGTGGGCATGACTCGATCTGGATAATTATGGATAGATTGACCAAGTTAGCTCATTTCTTACCAGTCAAGATAACCTACACAACTTCTTAGTATACATAGATGTCTATGTCTAGTTTCTATTATCTCTGATAGAGGAACTTAGTTCACATCGAAGTTTTGGTAGAAGCTACAAGAGTCTTTGGGTACTCAGCTTGATTTCATCACGATATTTCATCCCCAGACAGATGGGTAATCAGAGAGGACCATCCATACTCTAGAAGACATATTGAGAATGTGCATTCTAGACTTTGAAGGTAATTGGGATAAACAGTTGCCTTTGATAGAGTTTTTCTACAATAATAGTTACCATTCTACCATAAAGATGGCTCTTTATTAGGCTTTGTATGATAGAAAGTATAGGTTTGCTTTGTGCTAGGATGAAGTGGAAGAGAAGCATGTTGAAGGGTCTGAATTGATTCAGTATACAATAAAAAAGGTTCCTATCATTAGAGAAAGATTGAAGACTGCTTTCAGTAGACAGAAAGCTATACCGATCCTAAGAGAAAATATTTTTGTTTCATGGTTGGTGATTTAGTGTTTTTCAAAGTCTCACCTATAAAAGGAGTTCTAAGATTTGGTAAGAAAGGCAAGCTATCTTTGAGGTACATTGGGCCATTTGAGGTGTTGGATAAAATTGGAGAAGTCTCTTACAGATTAGCCTTGCCACCTCACTTGGACAATATGCATCCAGTCTTTCATGTTTCCATGCTTCGAAAATATGTTGTAGATCCCTCCCATGTGTTGCAAGCTTAAGAGGTGGAATTCCAGCAAGACTTGACTTATAAAGAGGTTCCAGTAGCCATCGTTGATAGGATGATCAAGAAGCTAAGGAACAAAGAGATAGCAATGGTTAAAGTTTTATGGAAGAACAAAGTTATGGAGGAATGCACTTAAGAGAGCGAGTTAAACATACAAGCTAAGTATCCCCACCTATTTCAAGTTTAAGGTAAATTCTTTAAATTAGAGGACGGATTTTATTAAGGGGGGGAGACTATAACACTTGAGATTTCTTTTGCTTGTATGTATTATGAAATTCTTGTATTGATGTATATAAGATTTGTTATGGAATGTTTGTTTTGGAAGTGAAATTTGTTTGTTTTGATTTGAATTTCAGAGTTTGTATTTGTGCAGTATTTTGTGAATTTTTGTTAAAGGCTTTAAAGAAAGAATTTGGGATATGTTGTAGCATCATGTGTCTAATTTAAGTAGAAGGAAGAATCGAGGTATTTAGATTTCTGTAGCTTAAGATAGAGCTGGTTTAATATATGCTGCCAAAGTGAATTTTTTCAGCATTTGACTTGAACAATGTCATGAACAGTGCTCATAAACAATACGCATAAACAGTGCACGTGAACAGTAGTGTGAATAGTGTGTGTCAATAGTAAACTCGAAATTTTATTTTGGCAATAGCTTCTTCACTTCAATTTTTATTTCTTTCTTCTTCTCTCTTCTTTTCCATTTCCTATTCCTCTCAATCATAAGTCATTTTTCTTCATTTCTAAGGTTTTAATACTCCAATTAAGCCTTATTAATGCTAGAAAATACAAATTAAAGATTATAAGAGTATCAATTCAAGCCAAATTCTTCAAAATTTCTTTGGAGGAGAAAATAAGATAATTTTCTCAAATCTTCTCTCTAGCTTGAGTTAAGTTTTTTGTTAGCTAGAATAGTTATTTTTAAGTTGTAGGTGATCTTTTATGAGCATTAATGGTTAATATTTATGGTTAGATTTAGTAGTTATGAGGATTTATGATTTTTGAATGAATAGTGTTGTAAATAGTAGATTTTCTCTATAACTATTATTCATCCTTTATTAATGGTTAAATTAATGCTAGAATTTGTTTATAGAGACTCTAAGGAGCTTAGAATTTATGGAGGATTATTTTATATGATTATTTTGAGAAAACTCAAAATTTTGGAATTTTGGGGATTTTTATTTAGGAGAAGAGAACTCAATGAATTAATGATCTTTTGAATTTGAGCAAGAGTTGAGCTTAGCTATAAAGCTTTTTAGTGCTAAGAGGTAAGTATAGATTTCATTTCATGTGTATGACTCTTCATATGTGAATTTTTACTAAAATATATTGTATTCATATATATGTATATATTATTTATGAATTCAATTTATTGAAACCCTCCTTAAATAGAATTTTTGAATATTGATAATGACTTGATTATTTTTCCTGGACCAAGTTCATTAATAAGTCTTTGTTATGCATAATATGATATGTTATTCATATGTTGTGATCTCTTGATCACTTTTAATTACTGTTGAACCAATATATGATATGTATATTACGGAACATACATTATAGAATGCTTTTCCCAATGAGAGTTAATTCATTGGTCCAATGTACACAAAGAAAACCTGGCTGATAGGGTATAGTATCAGTGTTCCACCTAAAGGGGATCACGAGCTCTAGGCATATACTTGCGCAGACATATGTGCCACGTGAAGGTAGCAAGGTTACCCAAACTTTATGATATGATATCAATTCTATGTTATGTTTATTTGATAAGACCATTCTTTATAGGCATTTATGTTCTTCAAAAAAATCATGATTTGATATTCATATATGTATTATGAAATGATTGGATAGTGTTACCCTTTGTAAGCACTTATGATATTAATGTATATATTAAGATTTCTTTCTAGTACCCTGGTATATATTCTAAATTTGCTATTTAAGTATTCCATATATGTTATTCATTCTGATTGTTCACATTTTACTGAGTTGAAGGCTCACCACTCTTCTATGGATTTCAGGTTTTAGCTTAGCTCGAGAGAGAGTTAATCCTGAAGACAGAGCTTATTGATTTCCTTCTCCATAAGAAGACTCTTTTATGTAATATTTTTGGATAATAGTTTAATTATATATATATATTCATGTCTATAAGAAGTATACTCTTAGAAGCTCCGTAGATGTGTGTGATGTTGCTTATTCTTTTATTGTTATGGATGACATTGTAGACTTTCTCTTATTCCATATTGATATTAGAATTATCTTTTGATCGGTAAGGAATAAAAAAAATATCATATCAGGTTGATGAGATATATATAAGATATGGATGTTTGGCATGATGCTAGTATGTATTGTATGTTTGATCCAGGTTAGCTAAGGGTTTTACAGGTGTACTGTGGCCTTATGCCTACCCTTGTCCTAGGACCGTTGCACCGATGGATTTGGGGTGTGACAGTTTAATACATAAAAACACCTTAGAAATTAAAAATTTCCATCAAAACTCTAAAGAAAACCCTAAACAATTCAAAGGAGCTAAGTTGGGTTTTTGAAGAACTTGAGGTAAATCAATTTCTTTTGCTTTCTTTCAATCAATAATGAATTCTTTGGTGATTATATATGAATATATTAGCATTTAGATAGATATACATAATTATAAGATGCTTAGAGGTTAAATTGGTAGTTATGCCAAAATCT
Source organism: Aleurites moluccanus (assembly GCA_948193065.1). Taxonomy (NCBI): domain Eukaryota; kingdom Viridiplantae; phylum Streptophyta; class Magnoliopsida; order Malpighiales; family Euphorbiaceae; genus Aleurites; species Aleurites moluccanus. The sequence continues at coordinate 4,543 of CANXYC010398179.1, forward strand.
AATTTTTGGTATAAATGTGTATAATTCAAATTGAGTTTAGATTATAATTCTCTATATTTAAAATAGCCTAAAACATGCTAAATATGTATTGTATAACCAAAGAAACAAGGAAAAGAGCATGGTGATGATGGAGAGAACAATTTCGCTTGATGTGAGGAATTGAAGTTCTAAAGTGATTTTGATGCAACTAAGCTACTAGGTGAGTTATAAATAAAGCCTATTTGAACCCTTGGTTGATTTGTGAAGCCCTTCCCCCATTTCACTCTAGTTTAGCCGAAATTCTCTTTGTATTTTTCTTGAAAATTTTGCTAATTTTTGCCTATAATTTTCCTTAAATTATGTGTTGTTGGAACAAATTGAATGCTTAAATATCCTATTTATATTGAGTTGTTGCTAAATGATCAATTGGTGTAATGAAAAATTAACCTAAACCCTTGTTAAATTGTTTGAAAATTTTGCCTACCACATATTTGCTAAAATGTCTCACTAAAATCAAATTTGACATCCACCAAATGTTTAATGCCAAATTAATTGTCATTTGGTATATTGACTCCTTTGGAATCCAAACCAAACTTATCCATGAGAAATTAATTTTATAATATGTGAAAATTTCTTATTTATTTTATATTGAGTGTTATTGAATACCCAATTTGATTTTGGTGATTTAATGTGACTTTACCTTATAACATTCACATTTAATTGATCCCTAATTGTAAATGTATTCTTATTGAATTGAATTTCTTTTGACATGAAAGAACTATCATCCGATGGGGTAATGGGTAAATACCGTTGGCAACGTGCACATTAATTATTTATTAACCCTAACTAGGAAGGGTTAAGCCTTAGCCATAAGGTTTTATCAACCTTATGTCATTTTATGAGTTTAAGCTACTAAAAATATAATTAATGAGATTTATACGAGTACGAGACCCTTTATTTGTTGTGTTTTACTTTCCTTTCATACAACCTATTTATTGAATTATATGACCTTAGCTACCTTGCCTATTTAATTGCTACTTTTTATTTTGACATGAATATTTGGTAGATTATTTATATCCTACCTAGCCCTTTTATGCATAATGATGTATTTATAACTCATTGAGTAGTAATACTCACCTTTTAGTTATTTAACATTTTCAGGTCAGGAATAGTTAAGACGGTTCCTGAAACTTCTTTTCTTCTTCACAAAAACCAGTTTCTTTTTGGCTATGTAAATATTCTAAGCTTACTCCTTTGGTTATTCTGTAGTAGCTCCATGTTTATATGGTTAGTAGCTTATATTTTTAATACTTAACTATATAATGTAAATTAATTAGTATATATGGATTATATAATTAAATGGTTGATGATGGATTGTAATATGAGAAATATATGTTAGAGTTGAAATTTGAATAGATTATGAAAATTGGTGGTTGATGAGTTTATAGCAAGGGTTTTATAGGTGTTAGTTGTGTTTTATTTTTGGGACGTGACAAAGGTGGTATCAGAGTTTAGGTTTATAAGTAAATTAGATAAGAATATACTATTAGGATATAAGTAAGACCATGGAGCATAGGGTTTTTATTTCATCATTTGCAGTATACGTTATATATATGTGTGTTTATTCTGCATTATCCGTTACGTGATAATTTTTTTTTCTTATAGTAATTAAAGATGATGCCCAGAGGTAGACCTCGTGGCAAAGGTTAGGGAAAGGATAAATGAAGAGTAGAGATGCCTAGGGAGGAACCTGAAATAGCCTCTAATGAGTCCTTGATGTAAGAAGAAGTAAGGGAACCACCTTAAGTAAGAAGACGAGTACAAGACCCAAGAATAGCAGAACCAGTACGGAAAGGAAATGTAAAAGCATTATTGAGAGAAATTCAATCATTATGTTTAATGTATTATTATTTTTTGAATGTTGGTTGTATATATATATATATACAACCAACATTCAAAAAATAATAATATATTAAATATAATGGGAAAGATATTGTCAGACTTGTCAAATAACATATAAGGTATTTGTAACACCTAAGATTTTGATTTCATGGTTGCATGAGGTTATTTATGATCCCATGGTTATAGATTGTACTGATTGATTGTTATAGAATTGTTTCTTTGTCATAGACATTGTTTATAGTGTGTTGATTGGTCTTAGAGCTGTTTTGGTGAGTGTTAGAATGGATTTGAGAAGTGATTGCCATGATGAATTTGAACCTATTGATTTCACGGGCATGAAGTTTTATCACGGTCCTGAATTTGAACTTTGATGTTTCATAGGCGTGAACTCTAATCACGGCTGTTATTTTTCTCTCTGTTTAAATACGAGAAAATTGACCTTATATCCTTCACTGGCGTGAAAATTATTCTTCACGGGCGTGAGACTTCGGTCTTTATATATAGAAGTTATTTTCAAATTTTTGAAAATCGGAAACCACAAATTCATTTTTTTTCCCTTCTTCTTCTTCTTCTTCTTCTCATTTCTTCCCATTGCTCAACTAATCTTCTCTATTTCTCCTTGATCACTCAAATAACTATTTTCTTTAAGGATTCTTCATGGGAAACACACTCTAAGGTATCAAATCACTTCAAGGGCATTTTTTCTCAAGAAATCTCATGTTAGGGTTTTGAAGGTAAATCCTAAATCTTTTCTTTTATAGTTATTTATGGGTTATGGTATTGTTAGATTTGTTGTTTATAGGTTGTAGGTAGTCTTTTATGAGCATTTATTGCCATTGATTATGGTTGTTATGGGAATTATAAGATTTAATGGTTTTATGTGAATAGTAGGGTGAATAGTAATTCTTCATTTAATGATTTAATTGGTATTAGAAATCATTTTATTGAGTACTAAAGGGTATAAAATCCTAAAATTCTTTGTATAATGGCTTTGGGGGAGGAAACCCTAATTGATCCATTTTTGGAAATTTATTGTTTTAGGCTTGGTGAACCCAAGGACCTAAGAATTGTTGATTGTGGTGATAGTCGAGCTAACTGCTTTGGACTTGAGGTAAGTTATGGATAATTTGTTCTTTGTTATGAAATCCACACTTGTTAATATTATTCTTGAATGAAGTTTAGTCATTGTTCTTGGACTAAATTTCATATTGAATATCATTATTTTTTTTATATTGTAATATCATTGGGCTTTAGGTCATTATTGAAATATATTACCTTTGAAAGACCATTTGGGTTATATGCAATTATTAAAACCTATTGAATATTGTTAATGATATTGATAATGTGAGGTCTCTAGACCCACCCATTGTTCATTGTATCGATTGTAAGGCTATTGATGATTTAGAATGCCTTTCCAATGAGGGAGAATTCAATGGACTGTGTGCACCAGTGACCTAGTTGATAAGGTCAAATTATATTAGTAGTTTTTCCTAAGGGAGACCTATCAGCCCTGGGACGTATGTTCTGATCAAGCATACGTATGGTATGAGATCATAGTATCTAGATGGATGGATGGTATGAATTGATGGTTGTTCTATCGTCACATTGATGGGTGCCATTTCTTTGTAGGCATGTAAATATATGTCATTTAATATAATCTTATTGCTTATAAACCATTGTTAATATTGTTACATATATATATATATATTAAATTTGATATATTCTTGATCAATCAATGTAAAACCCTAAATATTATTATATCTCCATAACTTATTGAGTTTTTAACTCATTCTTTCTCTTTCTATTGTGGATTTCAGGTGCTAGAGAGCCTATTGACAAGATAGACAGAGCTTCTTGATTGTTTTCTCTCTCTAAGAAGCTAATGTATTGATTCGATAATCATTTAATATTTTTTATTATTTTGGAATACTAATCATAGTGGCTCCGTAGATTGAATTATATTAAATTGAGATATGATTGAGCTTATTGGTAATCCTTATTCCTTATTGATGATGGTATTTTGTCTTTTGATCGACAAGGAATAAGTGATATTATATTGATGGATTATCTATATATTAAAGTATATTGTATGGTTACAGAATATTATTGATGATTGTTGATCTAGGTTTGGGTTCTACGGGTTTATAATGGCCTTAAGCCTACCCTTGCCTTAGGACCATCACACTTTTAGTATTGAGGTGTGACAAAGGTGGTATCAAAGCATAGGTTTAATTTATATATAGATAGATAGATGTGTAAGTCCACTGGCTTAAGTGTGATTGAATAAGTAAACTACGGAGCATAAAATTCATATCTTATCATTGTTTTGTATTCCTTTGTTATAGATCTGTGTTTGCCATTGTGTTATGAATCTAAGTTGTTTATTTTGCATTTATCAGCATCGAGATGCCTTCAAGAAGAGGTAGAGGTCGTGGGTGTGGACGAAGCCACCCTAGAAGGGTAGATCCTTAAGAGGAGGGTTCTGTAGGTAGTGTAGGAGAGGTAGTAGTTCCTCCACCTACACCTCAGATGGATGCTACGGTAGCACAGAAATTTGATCAGATGCAACATAACTATGAGAGATTAGAGGCACTTATCACACAGCGATTGCAACAGCAGGTTCCACCAGCATCGGTAGCTCCTATTCCACTAGTGGTTCCTCCACCACCACCTTTTGTGCCACAGGTTAAGGAGGTGTCCTTTGATAAGTTTATGAAACGCAAGCCTCCGGAGTATAAGGGAGATGTGGATCCCACTGATTTTCTTGAGATAATAGAGGATAAGGTTCAGCTTTTGAGTATACCAGATAGAAGGGCAGTGGAGTTTGTGGGCCATTTGATAGGGAATGATGCCTGAGATTGGTATAAGAGAAGTGTGACTGGTTTACTCCTGGCTAATGTGGATATTACTTGGAAACAATTTAAGACCATGGTTATGGATGATTTTCTTCCAGAAAGTGTGAAGGAGGCTAAAGCTATAGAGTTTGAACGGTTGGTACAAACTATGGAAATAAGCATATCGAAGTACGCTAGAAGGTTTAGTTAGCTAAGTAAGTAATGCTCCAGCATTGGTTTCTACAGAGGTTGCTCGAATTCAGCGCTTCAGGAGAGGTTTGATTCCTCCACTGTTTCGTGTGTTATCTGCTCATAAGTTTGACTCATATTCTAGACTGGTGGATAAGGCCAGAATGATTGAGAATCGAGAAATGAAACTTAAAGCAGAAAGAGAACAAAAGAAGAAGGATAGAGTTGAGTGTTCCTTTAGGCCTAACAGGGATAGCAGTGGAGTGAGGAGTATGGATATTTTGAGGCAGTCTACTCCTCAGAGTGGGTTCAGAGGGCAGTTATAAAGATCACAGTACATGCCCAATCCTTATAGATCTGCCTCACAGATGAGCTGGGGCACAACTAGTTATGCACCTTTGGAGGGTAATTTTCAGTGTCCTACTTGTGGGAAGAGACATTTAAGACCATGTCATGTTGAGATACGGTTTTGTTTCCACTGTGGATAGCTTGGACATTTTATGAAAGATTGCCCACGGACAGTGACTATCATGAGACCACCAGCTTTGCAATCTATGATTCAGATAGAGAGAATGGGGAGTAGTAGTGCTCAAGCTGGGGTAGGCCGAGGTTATAGTAGAGGTATAGAAGCGGGCCGAGGATCAGGTTCATCTGAATTCAAACTTCAAGTCAGACTTCTTTGGGTAGAGGAAGAGGGAGAGTTTTTGCACTCAATCAATAGGAGGCCCAAGTCTTTAATGCAATTGTCATAGGTATTCTTCCTATCCAAGCTCAAAATGCAAGAGTATTATTTGATTCAGGAGCATCTCATTCTTTCATATCATCTCGCTTTGCTAAGAAGTTATGCATGTTATGCGAGTTGCTTAATGATGTGATGGTTATGTCCACTCCCTTAGAGGAGGAGATTGAGGTCCAAAATTTCTATCTTGCATGTATTGTTAGTATTGATGGAAAGAGTCTGGAGGTAGACTTGATTGAATTGACGGTGTTAGAGTTTGATGTTATCTTGGGCATAGATTGGTTATCCAAGTATTTTCCAACCATAGATTGCAATCGGAGGAAGATAGTCTTCAAACCACCTGAGGGTAGGGAGTTTGAGTTTCAAGGGGAAATGAGTGAAGTACCCTATAATGTGATATCTGCCATTGGGGCGAGGAGGATGCTAAGGAAGGGTTGCCAATGTTACTTGGCATATGTTCGTGATACTCAGAAGGAAGTGAAAGGATTGGAGCAGATTCCAATTGTGAGTGAGTATCCAGATGTTTTTCCTAAAGAATTATCAGGTTTGCTGCCAAAGAGGGAGATTGAATTCAATATTGAGTTATTGCCTGGAACGAATCTGATCTTCATACCTCCATATCATATGACACTAACAAAATTGAGAAAGTTAAAGGTACAACTACAGGATTTACTTGACAAAGTGTTCATTAGACCTAGTAGCTCACCATGGGGTACACCAGTGTTATTTGTCAATAAGAAGGATATTCTATGTGATTATGCATTGATTACCGATAACTTAATAAGGTGACTGTTAGGAATAAGTATATGTTGCATGGAATTGATGATTTGTTTGATTAGTTACAAGGGGCAAGTTATTTTCCTAAGATCGACTTGAGGTTGGGTTATCACCAGTTGAGGATTCAGAAGGAAGATGTGTCTAAGACGACATTTCAGACAAGATATGGCCACTATGAGTTCTTGGTGTTGCCGTTTGGCTTAATAAATTCACCGACTGCATTTATGGATTTGATGAATAGGGTGTTTCAAGCCATTCTTGGATAAGTTTGTCATTATTTTCATTGACGACATCCTTGTGTATTCCAAGAGTAAGGAGAAGCATGAGGAACATCTTTGGATAGTATTGTAGACTTTGAGAGAGCACCAGTTGTTTACCAAGTTCTCCAAATGCGAGTTTTGGTTGGATATTGTTTGCTTTTTGGGGCGTGTGATAAGTAAAAAAGGACTTAAAGTTGATCCAAAGAAAGTGGATACAATCCTTAATTGGCCTAGACCTACGAATGTGTATGAGATTTGGAGTTTCTTGGGTTTGGTAGGCTATTATAGGCGGTTTGTATAGGATTTCTCTATGATTGCAGCTCCATTGTCTAAGCTCACTCAAAAATAAGTGAAGTTTGTATGGACAGATGACTGTGAAGGAAGCTTTCATAAACTTAAGACTCATCTCACGACCGCACCTATCCTAGCTTTACCTTATGGTGAGGGAGGATATGATGTGTATTATGATGCTTCTAAAATGGGGCTTAGGTGTATGTTGATGCAGAATTGAAAGGTAAGAGCTTATGCTTTGAGGTAGTTGAGGAAGCATGAGATGAATTACCCAACTCATGATATAGAAATGGTAGTTGTGGTTTTTACATTAAAGATATGGAGACACTATTTATACGGAGAAAAGTGTGAGATCTTCACTAACCACAAAAATTTGAAGTACATCTTCCAGCAAAAGGATTTAAACTTTAGGCAAAGATGATGGATGGAGTTGCTTAAGGATTATGATTGTGATATATTGTATCACCTTGGAATAGGCGAATGTAGTAGCATATGTCTTGAGTGGGAAGTCTATGGGAAGTATAGCTCACATTCAAGTACATAGAAGGTCATTATTCAAAGAGTTGCATGGATTGTATGATTTAGAGATTCGATTTGGCTTATCGGATACAAAAGTGTTTTTGGCACATTTTCAAGTTAAACCGCTTCTCCTTGATTAAATCAAAGAAGCACAGTATAGAGATCCTAGATTGGTTAAGCTTAGGGTGATGTGGAAGTTGAGAAAGCTCTAGGATTTACTGCTGTGGATGGTATTGTGAAGCATGGTGACCATTTATATGTTCCCAAAGTGAATGTATTGAAAGAGTCATTATTAAAGGAGGCACATCATGCTACTTATAATATGCATCCAGGTGCGATTAAGATGTATCACGACATCAAAGGATTGTATTGGTGGAGTGGAATAAAGAAGGATGTAGCGGAGTTTGTGGCAAGATGTTTGACTTACCAGCAAGTAAAGATTAAATACCAGAAGCCTTATGGATTGCTTCAACAACTACCATTGCTAGAATAGAAATGGCAGAGAGTTACTATGGATTTTGTGGTTGGATTGCCAAAGATTTTAAGAGGCCATGATTCAATATGGGTTATTGTTGATAGATTGACCAAGTCAGCTCACTTTCTGCCTGTTAAGACTATATATTCGGCTTCTCAATATGCATAGATATATGTTGATGAGATAGTGAGATTGCATGGAGTTCCAGTTTCGATCATATCAGATAGAGGTACTCAGTTTACATCGAGATTTTAGAAGAAACTTCAAGAGTCTTTGGGTACTCAGCTAGACTTTAACACAGCTTTCCATCCTCACACTGATGGATAATCATAAAGAACTATACAGACTCTAGAGGACATGATAAGGATGTGCATTCTAGACTTTGGAGGTAATTGAGACAAGTATTTGCCTTTGATTGAGTTCGCCTACAATAACAACTACCATTCGACCATTCAAATGGTATCCTATGAAGCTTTATATGATAAGAAGTGTAAATCTCCTTTGTGTTGGGATGAAGTAGGTGAGAAGAGCATTGAAGGTCCTAAGTTGATTAAGTTTATAGCAGAAAAAGTGTCTATCAATAAGGAGAGGTTGAAGACGGCTTTCAGTCACCACAAGAGCTATTTTGATCCAAAGATAAAGGATGTTCACTTTTCTGTTGGAGACATGGTTTTCTTAAAGGTCTCACCAATGAAAGGAGTCCTTAGATTTGGCAAGAAGGGTAAGTTATCTCCAAGGTACATTGGGCCATTTAAGATATTGGATAAGGTTGGGGGAGTTTCTTATCGGTTAGCGTTACCGCTTAATCTTGATAGTATGCATCTAGTGTTTCATATTTCGATGCTTTGAAAGTATATATCCGACCATTCACATGTGCTTCAAGTTCAATCATTGGATTTTGGTCCGAATTTGTCTTATAAGGAAGTTCCAATAGCCATTATCGACAGATTGGTTAGGAGACTTTAGAACAAGGAGATTCCAATGGTTAAGGTTTTATGGAAGAACCAAGCTATAAAGAAATGCACTTGGGAGAGTGAGCAGAGCATGCAAGCAAAGTATCCTCATTTGTTTCAGAATTAAGGTAAATTCTTAAATTCGAGGATGAATTTTCTTTAAGGGAGAAGAATGTAACACCCAAGATTTCAATTTGCATAGTTGCATGAGGTTATTGATGGTCCCATGGTTATATATTGTATTGATTGGTTGTTATAGAATTGTTTCTTTGTCATAGACATTGTTTAGAGTGTATTAATTAGTCTTAGAGTTATTTTGGACAGTATTAGAATGGATTTGAAAAGTGATTGCCTTGATGAGTATGAACCTATTGTTTTCACAGGCGTAAAGTCTTATCACGATCATGAATTTAAACTTTGATATTTCATGAGCGTGAATTCTAATCACGGCCGTTATTTTGCTCTTTGTTTAAATACGAGAAAATTGACCTTTTGTTGTTCATGGGCATGAATATATCCTTCACGGTAGTGAAACTTATACTTCACGAACGTCGTGAATTCACTATTCATGGACGTGAGACTTCGGTCTCTATATATAGAAGTCATTTTCAGATTTTTGAAAACTTGAAACCACAAATTCATTTCTTCTTCTTCTTCTCATTTCTTCCCCATTGCTCAACCAATCTTCCCTATTACTTCTTGATCACTCAAATAACCATTTTCTTCAAGAATTGTTCATGGAAAATACACTCTAAAGCATCAAATCACTTCAAGTGCATCTTTTCTCAAGAAATCTCTTGTTAGAATTTTGAAGGTAAATCCTAAATCTTTACTTTTATAGTTGTTTATGGGTTATGGCATTGTTAGATTAGTTGTTTATAGGTTGTAGTTAGTCTTTTATGAGTATTTATTGCCATTGATTATGGTTGTTATGAGAATTATGAGATTTAATGGTTTTATGTGAATAATAAGGGGAATAGTAATTCTTCATTTAATGGTTTAATTGGTATTAAAAATTATTTTATTGAGTACTAAGAGGTATAGAATCCAAGAATTCTTTGTATAATGGCTTTGGAAGAGAAAACCCTAATTGACCCATTTTTGAGAATTTATTGTTTTAGACTTGGTGAACCAAAGGACTTAAGAATTGTGATTGTGGTGATAGTCGAGCTAATTGCTTTGGACTTGAGGTAAGTTATGGATAATTTATTCTTTGTTATGAAATCCACACTTGTTAATATTATTTTTGAATAAAGTTTAGTCATTGTTCTTTGAACTAAATTGCATATTGAATATCTTTATTTTTTATATTGTAATATCATTGGGTCTTAAGACATTATTGAAATGTAATACTTTTGAAAGACCATTTGGGTTATATGCAATTATTAAAACCTATTGAATATTGTTAATGATATTGATAATGTGAGGTCTCTAGACCCACCCATTGTTCATTGTATCAATTGTATGGCTATTAACTATTTAGAACGCCTTTCCAATGAGAGAGAATTCATTAGACTGTGTGCACTTGTAACCTAGCTAATAAGGTCAAATTGTATCAGTGGTTTTACCTAGGGGAGGCCTATCGGCCTTGAGATGTATGTTCTGATCAAGCATACCTATGGTATGAGATCGTAGTATCTCAATGGATGAATGGTATGGATTGATGGTTATTCTATCATTACATTAACGGGTATCATTTCTTTGTAGGCACATAAATATATGTCATTGAATGTAATCTTATTGCTCATAAACCATTGTTAATATTGTTATATATATATATATACATGTATAAGTTGTTTTACCTAGGGGAGGCCTATCGGCCCTGAGATGTATGTTCTGATCAAGCATACCTATGGTATGAGATCGTAGTATCTCAATGGATGAATGGTATGAATTGATGGTTGTTTTGTCGTTACATTGATGGGTGTCATTTCTTTGTAGGCACGTAAATATATGTCATTGAATGTAATCTTATTGCTCATAAACCATTGTTAATATTGTTATATATATATATATATATATATATATTGAATTCAATATATTCTTGATCAATCAATGTAAAACCCTAAATATTATTGTATCTCCATAATTTATTGAGTTTTCGACTCATTCTTTATCTTTCTATTGTGGATTTTAGGTGCTAAAAAACCTATTGACAGGATTGATAGAGTTTCTTGATTGTTTTCTCTCTTCAAGAAGCTAATGTATTGATTCGATAATTATTTAATATTTTGTATTATTTTGAAATACTAATCATCGTGGCTTCGTAGATTGAATTATATTAGATTAAGATATGATTGAGCGTATTGGTAATCCTTGTTCCTTATTGATGATGATATTTTATCTTTTGATCTATAAGGAACAAGTGATATTATATTGATGGATTATCTATATATTGAAGTATATTGCATGGTTATAGAATATTATTGATGATTGTTAGGTTTGGGTTTTACGGGTTTATGGTGACCTTAAGTCTACCCTTGCCCTAGGACCGTCACACCATTCAATAGACCATCATATAAAAATTTTATAGTTGAATTATTCTTCAACATTTAATTATTAATTTTTGCATCAACTGATGCAGCATACCTTCAATCCATTACCTGGCCATAATTTAAATTCCCACTAAAAAGAAATCAATTCCATATTTAGTTTAATTAATCCATATACTAAAATAGCTCTAGAACTTAAAATAATTATAAACCAGATTTTTCTTAACTACTTATTATATATAAAAAATAAAATATCAACATCATCCTATAAGACGATTTTATAACCTATTTAAAATCAATACTATTTTTTTCCTAAGAACAATTAAAATTAACTCTCAACAATTTGGTAGCAAGATGTAAAATCCAATTCCATTGTATAAAAAAAATTTAAAGACTTACCTCAAAAAATTTAAAGTAAAAACTAAAAGTATATTGCACCCACGTTGATAAATGAAAATAATAATAAAAAAAGATAATAGAAAAAAAAAATAAAATAAAAGCTAACAAAAGGCGACTACTAAGTTTATATATATATATATATAAAAGATTTCTTAACTTAACAATTAACCCTAAACTCCTCCAATTTTTATTATTATTATTATTATTATCTCAACACACATACAATTCACCACATATACACACTTATGCACATACAAATATATATATATATTTGTATGTATACACACTTATGCACATACAAATATATATATATATATATATATTTGTATATATATATTTTTATGTACAAATATATATATATATATATATATTTTTATGTGAATAAGTGTGTATAAATACAAATATATATA
>CANXYC010398337.1:0-12381 GCA_948193065.1 Aleurites moluccanus
CATATAGATTTTTTATATATATTCTCTATATAGATTATATATATATATATATATATATATATATATATATATATATATATATATATATATATATATAATTTTACATATTTATAAAATTATTTTAATAAATAATGAATTAAAATTTAATTTACATATTAAACAATAATTTAAAAATAAATAAATAAATAATATTTTATTTTAAATAAAAAAATATTTTATATAATAAATAATATAAAAATAAAATAAAACCGTGCAAAATTAGGGTTAAAATTTTGTTAATTAAATAATTAATTATTTTGGGATTAGTTTTGTATATAAAAATCAGCCTATAATTTTGGAATTTTTTCAAAAATACCAAAAAAAATAAAAAAATATTTTATTTTTACTGTTAAAAAAAAAATTCAAAAATATTACATATCTAAAATTATTTTTTAAAAAATACTGCATATTTAAAAATATTTTTTTAAAAATACTACATATATTAAAAATATACTATACATATATTAAATATATATAAAAAAAAGGGTAAAAATAATAAAAAATAACTATAAAATTAAAAAAAAAGTTAAAAAGTAATATATTTATGTAATATTCCCTGTAATCTTTTCCATTATCTTTGGGCTTTTTAATGCTTATGTACTAACTTGAAACCGATATTATTCTTAGGTCCATGTCCATCAACTTTGGCGTCCGAATTTGAAAAGGTAAATGCTTTAACAATTGTTCACGTCCACGCCAATGAGTTGTATTTGTATGGAGCTACCTTGAAGTTACGCATAATAGTCAATTAATCCACTCATGGCCTATTCTTCTACTTGTGGCAACTGCCAACATTTTCATTTCAATTACAACTTCATCGTCTTCACACTCAATTACTAAACAATTTGAGTACTATGAATCCCATCTCTTGTTAATACATTTTTATATGCATTATATTATTAATAAAAAATTATTAATTATCAAAATATTAAAAAAAAAAATTAATATAATACATATAGAAATAAATAAAACATAAAATCAACCAAATAAGATATAAAATCAAATTGATTATTAAACTAAGGATTCCAGACCATGTTTCATTATTAACTTAACCTTACATTAACTTCTATTAGAGGACATTATTACAATATTTGAATTACTAACATGTAATTTTAATTTTATTTTGAAATGCGATTTAAACATTAAAAAATTTAAAATTTTTTACTAAAAATATATTAGATATGTTAAGATATAATGTTATAAATATTTATTGTAATTAAAATAATATTATATATCACGTTATCATTGATTATTCTATATATTATATTTATAATATAATGTATTCAGTTTATATCAAAAAAATTTTCAAACATCAAACTAATGCGTGAATTAATTTTTATAATTAAAAAAGAATCTTTATCACTTAGGTTAATTTTAATACTTTTTAAATTGAAAAAGAAGAAGAGAAATTTGATGATCTTCTACTCTAATTATTTAATTTGCCTATGCGACTCAGATAATCAAATTTATTAATAAAAAAATCATATACTTAATAAATTGGAAAAAGAAAATAATAGAAAAACGAAGTTATGGATAAATAAAAAAATAGACCCGAGAAAGATGGATTGGGCAGGTAAATGCGAAAGTTGAGCCCCTCTTCTTCTCAAATTATCAACTCCATTGACGCCTTTTCAGCCTTTCTCTTCTCCACATCTTATAACTTCTCCGTCTCTCTCTCTCTCTCTCTCTCCGTGTCTTTCCCAATCGCCAGACCGCTTCTATAAATACTCCATTTTTATCTTAACTACCAATTCTCTGTATTTTCCCACTTCGAATTACTTGCAGGCATGTCTCTCTCTCTCTCTCTCTGATATTAACTTTTTCTTTATCTCTTTGTTTGATTCCCGAGAAAATATCTTCAAGTGTTGTCCTTTATCTCTACTATCTTTAGTTATGTTGATAGTTCACAGAATAAGCGCCATTGATTTGAATTAGAATTAGGTGATTGTAGTTGTTTAAATTATCTCGATGAATGATGTGTCCAATGCTAGAGTTATTTGCTTAGTGGGTTATTTTTGTTTTTTTTTTTTGCAATTAACTAGTTGGGGATAGTTTGGGACATTTATGCTCTTGCTGTTTTATGTTATGATAAATTGAGGGCTAAATTTCATTTCTTGATTGGTAATTTTTGTTCCCTTTGTAGTTTGCATTATAGGGCAGTTTAACTCTACAATAGTTGTGGTTAATGAATGTTATGATCTGCCTCTACAATCCATTTATTTGTTGAAAAAGACTTGCAGAATCAAAGAAAAAAGAAGGATTTTTGTATCTTATGTTTATATTGGTTTTTTTCACAACGATAGATCACAGGTAGTTTAGGTATAAAGTTTAGAAATTTTGAGATGAGAGTTTTCATTCTAGGTTCTCAAATATAGAATGTAAAATTTAATAACTTTAAGTTGTTCTTCCTAGGTAATTTTGCCATTTATTGAAACTCGGTAAATCAGTTTTTCACTATTGAGGATTGAATCTGGAATTAACCGATGATAATGGAGAGGCTTGTGTAACTATTTTTTATGATTTGCAAGCATCTCTGTGACTGTGGGATCATATTTGTGTTTTTCTTTTTTGGATTTTTTTTCTCTCTGTGTTTTTTTTTAGTCAGATTGGCATTCTCATCTGCTAGTTCACATTTATCATAGTATTTACTTTGGCTCCTGAGGTGCTGATGGAATTTGTGATACTGGTGCATCACCCTAAGCGGGATCAGGCATATTATTATAGGATAGAATGGGACAATTTTTGACAATTAGCTAGCAAGAATATTTTCCTTAACAAGTCAAGTGCACTGAATCCATTAATTTAAGATTAATAAATTTAATTATGTTTAGTGTGTGTGTGCATACATGTTGAATATTCTATTTATCTGCAAATTTATCCTCTTACTAGATTCCACAGCAATATTAAGTTCACAATGGAAATATTTTATCAGTTCTCTGATTCCCTTATTCTGTTCTTCATATATTCTCAGGTCTAAGTGAATTGCCCGTGTGATGCAAAGTACATATTCTGCAGTCTTGCTCTGTTATAGTTCTTGAGTTACATGAGGAGTGTTCCTATGTGTTTTTCAATCTTGCAAGTTCCCAGATGCAGAATCCACACCTTAGCTAATTTGTGGCAGGAAAGTTTCCACAGCTTACATAGAACATGTAGAAATAATTCTAGCTTTAGGTTGCTTGGTTCCAAAGCCGATGGGCTTGAAGGAGGATACAGTAGAAGATGGATTAGACCTTTAAGTACAAAAACAAAAGGAACAAACAAAATCACCCAAAATAGTAATAGCATTAAACCAACCAGTATTAGGCATGAAATTTTGGATGAAACTATTTCAACTAGTGCTACACTGATTGCAAACAGATCTGAAATAAGTGAATTCCAAAAAATTCAATACTGTGATATTCAACAAAGGATTGCTGAGAATAATGACTTGGCCAAGCTTGTGACAGTTATTGCCTTTGATCTTGAGACTACTGGCTTTAGCAGACGGGATGAGCGAATTATTGAGATTGCGCTACAAGACCTTCGAGGAGGTGAAAACAGCACTTTCCAGACATTAGTAAATCCAGAACGCTATGTTGCTAATTCAAATATTCACCACATCACAACCCATATGGTCAGCAGACCTGGTATTCCTAGGTACTCTTGTTTAACTTCTGATAGTTTTCATGGTGTTCCCTTCCATGATTATGATACCATCAATGAATAAACTATTGCACCTTATTTATTAGGTTACATGTCTCTTTTTTTTTTTTTTCAAATTTTTGGAGGGGTCTGAGGCAAGGTAAGGGCGTCAATCTTATTGCTGTCCACATCCTGCATTTTGCTGGAGTCATGGTAATGAACAAGATGCTATACTAGCAGGTATTGGCACATAAGACCTTCAGGAACCATCTTGCATAGCTGAATATTAGTAATTTTATGTCATGAAGGTCTACAATGTCTTATATTTAATTTAAATCAACACTAATTGTCATAAAGAACCTCAGGCATCTCTTTATTTTTACTATTCATCCAGTCATTTTATCTTAAACCTTGTCCTATATTGTGAGAATTTAATTTAGGATGCAACTAAAAGAAAAATACAATAAGCAAAATCCTGGAAGAAATTGCAGTTTGTTGTATGTGCACTCACATACGAGCATCGATAGGCTGAGTTTTCAGGGTGAGGGTAAGCCCAAGCTGATGATATACTTGGTTAAGTCAAGTGCCCCCATCCTCCCAATTAAGTCCTGCTATTGAATTTTTAAACCCATTTTCTCAGTGTCAATTTTCTCCTATAGGTTCAGTTTAAAACAA
This sequence comes from Aleurites moluccanus, assembly GCA_948193065.1. Classification (NCBI taxonomy): domain Eukaryota; kingdom Viridiplantae; phylum Streptophyta; class Magnoliopsida; order Malpighiales; family Euphorbiaceae; genus Aleurites; species Aleurites moluccanus. The sequence continues at coordinate 4,336 of CANXYC010398337.1, forward strand.
AGAAAAGAAGAGGTTCTCTTGTGGATCACAATCCTATAGTTGGGAAATAACAGAACTAAGAATACTGTGAACGTTGACGGAAATGAACAGTCATGTCATTGTTTTGAGTTGCACAGCCTACAGGTCTGAGAATCACCCTCATTACTCTTTTCTCTTTCCCAATGTATCTCAGCCCAAGGATTCGGAAAAAGAAGTTTGAAAACAGGGAAACATTATGATCTATGATGGAGTTGTAATATTGGAGACTGTAGGTGGTGCAAAAGAGGAACCAGTTGATGGAGTAGTTGACATGATGAGAAACAGAAGCAAGGAACAGAAGGAGATAAAACGAGGACAGACTCTATTGTAAGAAAACGAATCTAAGAGGGGAAAAATAAAAATAAACCCTATTGTTGCTATAATAGTTACATATATCTTTTGTTTAATGCAGGTGAGTGTTTTCATTCCTAACACACCTAGGTGAGAGTTCTTCATTTCTGTCTTATGTGTCAGTGATAGGAATTGTCTACTTGATTGCATTGATCGAGCATAATAAAGCTTGCTAGTTGCTATTGTTTTGCTCACAGTTGTTAATTAGTTTCTATACGTAGTTGATGGAATGATTGGTAATTGGTATACAAATATTGTTTGTGGAATTTTTGTAGGATGGGAGAGCTTATACCTATATTACTGGAGTATATCAGAAGCCGTCAGAAGCCTGGTGGCTATGTAATGTTAGTGGCTCACAATGGTCGTAGTTTTGATGTACCATTTTTGATTGAGGAATTTAATCGTCATGGTGTTGAAATTCCTTCTAATTGGTTTTTTTTGGACACATATCCTTTAGCACGCGAATGGATGAAGTCTGAAGGTCTCCCCCGCTCTCTCTTTTCATTTCTGCTTGTGTACTGTTATTTGTTTATTTGATATTTGGAGTTTGACTTTGTTCATAGGATTAACTTGTTCAACAAAACTGCAAGACCTTGCTGACAAGCTTTCCATTAAGTCGGCTGGACCAGCTCACAGAGCCATGTCAGATGTGCAGCTGTTGTCATTAGTTTTTCAGAGGCTGACTTTCGAACTGAAACTGTCACTTGCTAACCTAGTTGTGACGAGGTCTTTCACAGCCTTAGATTTAACTAATGGGAAGAAGAAGAAGAAGAATTGAAGATAATTTAAATTGCAATTCCGTTTGTGTTTCAGTTAATTTTTTTAAAATTATTCTTGTCAAAACAACCTTAAGCTATTTATTTTCTTTCATTGTGTATGCCCTTATTTTGGCTGGGGAGTTAAGTTCTGTTTTCTATTTATTTGATAACTTTCTGCTCTTTTGTTTTAATTCTGTATTTGCTTATGCCAGGAGGGGAGGAGAGGGGAAAATGAAACTTTGCCAAAAAAGGGGAAAGAATGAGCATACTGCTTTCGTTGACAGTCAAACTCAAGACCTCCCGCTTACTAAACGGGTGCTCTAACCAACTGAGCTACGAAAGCTTTGCGGTCGAAAGTTAAAAAAATATCATATAGCTTAAAGAATAGATGGAACGAAATAATTTTTGCTTCCGGTTCACTTAAAAGCCTCTGGTTTAAGAACTAAATTACATTCGCTTTGCCAGCTAGAATGATCCTCTACTATTAAAGGTGTCATGTCAAGGATGACAACAATCTTCACAACTATCGATGTGAAAGAGAAGGATGATACAACGCATTTGACGGATCCTGAAAACAGTGAGGATCTAAAATTTCCATACATCCAGCAAGTCCAAGATTTAAAGATAAAATAGGATAAATTTGAGAAATAAAGTCTAGAGAAACTATAATAGGATCCATTTCATTTCTTATATTAAAAATGAAAAATCAATACAAATATTTATAAAAAAAAAAAAAAGCCTCATCTCTTCGTGAAGAGAAGCATTGGTGAAACGAAGCCACCAACCTCCACGGGAAAATCGAAAGAATATGACAGGTCTGTGACAAAAGAACAACATCCAGTATCAGCTCTATACATTTTCCAGGGCACATTCGTTTCCCTAGTAAAGACCCCTCCCCCCATTGCAAAATTTGATTAGAAAAGGAAAACAAAATGGAATTTGATCCAGGTATGAACTGGAGCAATTTAAATAACTACCATTCTTCTATCACACAAGATATGTGTTCATCTATATGACTGTGTAAAAGTTGCAGGGTAGGGCACAACAATAAGATGAGTGAATTTTGGAAAATTACATATGCTAACAAATCATAATAATATCTCCTTGAGGATTAGTAGGACCAACATGACAAAGCACATGATAACAAGAACCGTTGCACACATCACCATCCCCCCTTGTTTTTGTGTTCTCTCAGCCTGCAGGAATCAATCCATTCAATGAAACATCACCATGGAATATAGTATAGAGAGAGAGAGATATAGAGAGAAGCATTGGATCCTCAGAAAATCATTAATGAGGATAAGAAAGGCACCTTCTGCAACTGTTTAAGTCCTTCCTCAACTGTAGTTGCAACATTCTGAATGTTGTAATCTATCCTATCAACAATTGTACCCTGCTTGGAGAAAAATATTCAATTAATGATGGGTGGCAAGAAAAAAAAAATGTTTCTAGAGTTAGGCACTTAGTGCAAGAAGATAGACAGTTTCTAACCTGGTCTATTACAAGTACTGATAAGTCCTTCATAATTTGAGCAAGCTCATTTACTGATTGCACAACCTACAAACCATAAATAGTTAAGAAACAAAAAGTTACAGTTAATAAAGTAGAAACTATCAGGTTAGAATTAATATTATAAATAAGAAGTAATCACTAGCCTGCTGAATCTCTCTTTCCCTTTCTGCTGTGAATGCTTCACTTTTTTTCAGCTTGGCCATTTGATGCTCATTAAACACCTATAATATCATTAATACAGCCCTCTTGTTAGTATTCAACCAAGGTGGGGCAGCAAAAAGAGAAATCGCTTAATGTTGACAACTAAATTAGACCCTACAAAATTATCTATATATTGTTTATTAAGCTGACTGAGAAGTCTGACAATAAAATTGCAGGGGTGTCAAAACCAGCATACCATATCGTCCAAATTGTCATCATCTATTCTAGATCTACTTCCATTAATATTCATCTCCAGATCAACCCCATCCTGACCCTGCATCAATAAACAAAGCACCAATATAAGAAAATGCAGAAATCACTGTCTTTAGAAGCAACTGTCCAACACTTAAAGCTGAAATAGATCAATTCCTTGTATGTAAAGATACACACAGCAGAACAGAAAATTGCAGATTGCAGTTTTCCTTGATACTTAAAAACCATGCCAGAGTAAAAAATTCCAAGTTCCAAAAAAAGAAAAACTCCTAATAATTTTTATCATCTCTTTCTGTGATAAAGAAAATCGAATTCCTCAAACCTCTTTTTGTTGCCTGAGGCGTTCCAAATAAGTCGACTGTTTCTTACGAAGTTCCATTGAAAGGTTCTGAAGGTCAGTGGCAAGAGAGCGCTGCAAAAAAGGTTAACATAACTTAGTTCATAACACTAAACCACCATGTGAATAAATGGAAGTTTAATCCAATGATGCAAAACTCTGGGTTACTAAGTTTATAAATGACCATCACAAAGTGGGAATAAAAAATTTCAAACATCAAGTATGGGTGCAGGGTTTGCGGAAGAAGTAATCTAATGTGTCTAAATTCATTAAGGGACTAAATAAAGGTACAGAAGAGCTCCATATATCTGTTAATTAAGGGAATGGCATTGGAAATATATCAGTTTATGAAGGAAGGTAAACCCACACTTATCTAACTGATCAACCTGGAAATAGATAGAGATTTTGAATTGTTAAGGTTCCAAAGTTATAAAATGAATACATCAAGGAAAACTTGATCAGCCTTGAAGGTAAACTTATCTCGGAACCTCTGTGAGAGAGAAACAGAGATGGCAGTGTGATATTTAAGCTTGTAATTCTATTTAAGTTCAATCCTGTCACTCCTAAGATGAGTAAGATTAAATATCTCGTTAAGAACCATGACAGAATAAGCAGAGATAAAGTAATCAACAACTGATCACACTCTTCCATAAAAAGGATATCAAAAGGAAAATCAGCAAAACTATACAAGTATAAAATATAACAGCCATCAAAACATCATACCTGTACATTTTTTCTAATATTTGAGTCTTCAGAAGGTCCAACTGCAGAAAGTCTTTGTAATTTTTTCTCTGATTTCTTTATGAGATCAGTTATCTCTTGAGTTAGACCCTCAATCATGCGTTGATCTTCCTTACCATCTCCAAATGAAGGCATCAAAGCTTTAGCATGAGCCTTGGCTAACTCGGTCATTCTTGTGCGCGCACGCTGCACATTTGCAGCTATTTCTTCTGATACATCCACCCAAGCTGGTGGCAGACCAACTGTAAGTGCACCTTTACTGCAGCAAGAAAATGATGTTTAATCTTCCTCCTATGATATTTTACAGCATAAGTTCATACATTAACAGTGTAACAATGAAGTAGTGAAAAAGTGAGTTACAAAACTTCCAGAAAGTGATTTTTATTTGTACTCGTGCCTAGCAATAGCTTGAAAAGAATTATCTCCACATTATAGCACCACCTTCAAAACAATCATCTTGAAAAGAATTATCAAGAGGGTATGGTACACATGAAGGTCAAGCTCCATCAAACATAGTTTTGTTAGTCTGAGACATTTTTTTATTCTAGAGCTACTTTCGTAATTTCACTCTTATACTTCCACACACGCACACACACAAAAAAAAAAAAAAAAAATTCTCCCTCACTTCTCTCTAGTTGTGTTTGCTCTCTTTACCTGAGAGTATGTGCTAACAAATTCTGCCAACACTTAGTCCCCAGTCCTTGCTAGAATTTTCATAGAAATTATTCACAAAAGCAGTCGCTAAACATGTCTATCAAAATCAATCCAACATTTGAGGGATGTAAGAGCCAGATTAAAACATTTCAAAGCACTCAAGCCACTTGCTAATACCAACAGCAATATTTTATTTGACTACTTTCAAGCTCTTGTTCCACCTTTTGGAGGAATCTTAGTTTTAGTCCATGAGGACCATCAATCTTCATTTCATAAAACTAAACTGTTAATTCCACAAGCTTTCCACTTTTCAATCCAATAAGGAAGTGTTCTGCACAGACTTCAATTTTATTTGTATTTTTGCCCTTGTATGCTATATATATTTCTATATTTGTATTCTTGATTCTTTTGTCTCATTATTTTCAATAATCTTTCAACAACAGCCACCAATAGAACATACTGAAATCTAAGTTGTTTCCAATAATTCTAGAATAGATTGCCTCGTAGTTAGATACTGAGTCCAAAACTTTCGAAACATGGGAAAAGGAGACGGAAATACTTTGGTTGAAAAACCTACAACTTGAACTTCATTCTAAGATAACTCTGAATACAAGGACAAATATTGAACCCATAGAATTATACTCAATGAACTAATGCTACTCATCCAAGCCATATTCTTTTAATCCTTCCGAAATTCAGATATCAAGGAACTTAGATTAAATTATACGCGAAATTAAACCTTATTTAAATTTACTATAAACAAAATTCAGCTCAACTTTGCTGCACTATTACATTAGCGAGAAAAAAGCTGACAGATCTCAAACTTTCAGAAAGTGAATCAAAGCATAAAAGTTCACTTTTTTTTTTGTAAACTTATAATAATATAAGAATAAGAATAAGAATATAGATATGTACCTGGAATTACCAGGATCTTCAGTGCTTAGTGGAGCATATGAGCGATTTTGGAGAAGCGAAGTGCTAACTAACTCGATCACCGGACCTCCGCCAGAGTTCGACGAGCCCGCTGGAACCCTAACGCTCTTCAACGCATCTCTATATTTCCTAAATATCAAGGTCCTATTCCTTGTCGCCATAACCAAAAATTCTCTCAAAATTTCAAAAAAATAAAAAACATATAAAAAAATAAGATTAAAAAAAACAAGCTATAGATCTGAATAAACTGATGTATCTTCTCTCATAATTAATCAGGAAAGAGGTTCAGAGGTTGCGTCATCGGAGATCGGGGAAGGGGCAGTTGAGACGACGGCAGCGGAGGTCACGTGCCCGGCGAATGTGGAAACGTTGGTGTTGGTCTTGGGGTGTCGGTCTTTGGACTTTGGGGTTAGTTAAGAGAAAAAAATGCAGTTAAAAAAAAAAAGAAGAAAAAAACCTGTTGGTTTGTTGGTCCAACTGCTAAGGTGGGATCGAGTGGGTCCACGCTGCATAAAGTTACAGTTTTGCTAGATCGGATACTGGTTAATTACTATTTTTTTAGTAAAATACTGAATACACTTAGTTATTATGATTTTTAAAAAATATATATATTAACAACCTCTTAACGATATTATAATATATTATTAAATTTTTTTTTTAAATTTTATTCATTTTAAAAAGACTAAAATATCCCTATAATTTTAAAAGTGCAAATTCGATGATTTTTTTTTTTTCTAAATTACACCCACTTTTCTAATTTTAGGTTAATTAAATCTCTAAATTATTATTTTTATGTTAATTAAGTCTAATATTTAACATTTTTCTTAATTTTAAAATCTAAAAATTAAAAAAAAAAAATGTATATATCAAAAGTTTGTGTTGTAGGAGGAAACAAACTACTAATCTTACAGCTAATGATCGAGCAGTAGGAGGAAACATTCAACCACCAGCATGGCTCCTAGAATGGTTGAATTCAGGAGATAGATCCATGCCAAAATTGAATCTTCAGTGCGAGAAAATCCCAGATGATAATGCTGGCAAAGGCTGGACTCTTCGTTGCAAGAACTTACCAGGTGGAGGAGGAGAAGATAAATCTCAAACATTTATCCTTCAATTAGACAATTTGCAAAAGAATTTTCAACCATATAATGGAACGGGAAATTCACTTTGTTGTCATCCTTGTACCTATATACCACCGACACCACCACTACCACCAACGCCACCAGCACCAACACCCACCAAGAAACCAAAAGCCATCAACGAAACCAATCAAAACCCACCAAAGAAAATTTGAATCAAAATCTCAAATTATTACTCAGAATTGTGGAATTGAATCAAAATCACAAGACAATGATGATTTCTTTGATTTTGATTCAAAGCCTGAAATTCATTCCCTAAATCGAATGTCATCCTTGAAGATTTCACTACCTAACAAAACTGAATGAATCCAAATTGCTAAATACTCAGGAACTTGTTTTGGAATAAAGAAATTTCTAACAGCCAAACTGAAAACCCGAAACAATTTACGAAATCCATCTTCAAAATCAAGACCAAACGACAACGCACCGCCATCAACATTCACCAATTTCAAGTTGTTCCCATCCCACATATACTTGGAGACCCGACCCGATTGCCTAAGCACCACATGCAGCCGAACCGGCAAGATGGGTCGTCGTCGTGGCCCCTCATCGAGGTCTTCTTCGGGTTCATAATTGATGGAAGTTCTGAGTGAACAGGTGAGACTTAAGGTTTTGGATGAAGATAGGTCTTCTTCGGGTTCATAATTGATGGAAGTTCTGAGTGAACAGGTGAGACTTAAGGTTTTGGATGAAGATAATTTAAGTTTCCTAGAGATGGGTTTCCTGGGATCAAAGTGAAATTCCTGGGTTTTCCATGGGTTAACTGATAAGAGAATCGGTGGACACTTCGATCAGAAGAAGAAGAAGAGAGGGGCAGGGTGGGAATGGGTGTTTGCTTAAAAGGGCATTTTTGTCATTAAAATGATATTTTTGATTATTTTAGCAGAAAATAAGGAAAAAAATAGACGAAAAGGGCTAATAGTACAATGGGTATTCATCAAGTTAATATAAATTTAGTGTATATAGGAAAAAATTAGTAATTAAGCCATAGGATATTTAAGTATTTGAGCTCCGATTTGTTCTGTTAAGTCCTAACCGGAATAGGGATATTGTAACACCTTAGCCTAAACCCTAATAGGGACCTTTAGGGAAATAATTTTTCCTTTCTTATTGATGTGTTATAATATGTGTGAATGCATGGAATATATGTATATGCATGTTATATGACCTGATTTTTAGGTCTAGAGTT
>CANXYC010398386.1:0-12441 GCA_948193065.1 Aleurites moluccanus
CTTAAACTACTGCTCAAATAAATAAAATAAGGCCATTTTCAAGTCTTTAAATTATTTTCTCCTTTTAAATATGATATTAAATCCATAAAATTCCGAAGGGCGAAAAATGACCATTTTGCCCCTAGTTCACCAAAAACTCAAAATTTTTCGATTAAGTCCTAACAGCCTCTAAACCACTTATATGCCTAAAATTAATTCAAATAACATGCATAGCTATTTATTTCATGCATAAACATATATCATTAACAATACAAAAAGAAAGAAAAAATTTTCCCCTCTATTGCCCCTCTAATGGTTTGGGTTAGCTTCTGGCTGAGGTGTTACAACAGTATAGCCAAGGAATAATTCACAGGCTCGATATCATATGGAAAAACAAATAAAGGGATGGACTGTATGAAATCATACAATCTCCAGTAAACAGTATGGACCATATGCGAACATATAGGTCTCTAGTAGCATATTAGTATTAGTAAGCATAAGATTAATCAAGTCTTATGGCCAGGACCATAAGCCCTCCCAGCTAGGGCATCAGTAATACAATGTGCACATCGCCGACAGTATTTTTCCACTATCCTGTCGGGTCGGTAGGTCTGTCAAGCCACATAAGGATCAATATCAAGAAATAATATATCAATGGAGTACCATTATGCAACAATGGCAATCTCCAATCAATTATCATTAGTGTTCATGGCAATGTAAAATATGTCATACAAACAATGATACATGGTTTGGTATTCAACAAAGGTTTGGAACAAAAGTTAGTTCAGTGACGGAAAACGATATGCCAATTGGCATGCCAACGTCGCTGGCGACAATGGCATTCATATGGTAGGCCTATGGAATACAAAATAATACGCCAAAGGCAAATGAACTAGGCATTTCATCAAACAAATGGTGGGCATACAATGGCAAGGCAATAGGTTAGGTTAGGGTGCAAAATTGACTTGCCCAATTCAACCAACAACAAGTCACATTATCAACAATGGTATAGGCATCAAAGAAACAACAATAAAGAACATCAAAATGGATCAAATTGGCATGAGAATTCAAGGCAAAACCAAGCAAAATCAAAGGTAGTGAATAGTGAAATATGGTTCGGCCAAGATGGGTCATCCAAATGAGATTTCCAATTTCAATTCTAATGCAATATACATGTTAAATGATGCAATATAGACTCACCTAATGCTTCAAATAGCCTTGAATAAGCCAATTCCACTCAAATTCTCCAATGAAGCCCTAATGCACACCTTTGTCAAATATTGTATTCTACATCTAATAAACCATCAATTAATCATCTATTCACATCCAATTAACATATTCTAACATTAATTAACAAAATCTAACACTAATTCATCAAACCTTTTCTTAAAACTTTAAATTAGCTATGTAATTTGGGCATTCCTATCAATTAGCATCAATTGATGCAAATTAACTACAAAGCCATCTAATTCAACATAAATAACATCTAAATAATCAATAAAATCAAACAAAACAACTTCTTACCAACAAGGAGTGAAGTGGACAAATTCTTCCTTTCCAAATTCCTTGAAATCCTTAGCTCCTTTCTACAAATTGATGATGGAAATGAAGAGAACTAGGTTAATACTTAAGTTTTGTATGATTTTTCTTAAGAATTTTGGTTGGAAAATTGAAGAAAAGGAATGGAGGAAGAAAGAAAATGGGTTTGGCCTAACAAAGGAAAAAAGAAGAAAGATGAAAGTTTTTTGATAAGTATGAAATATATAGAAAATTCAATTTGGCAAATTACAACTTAATCCCCGAACTTTCATCCATCACACTTTGATCCAAAATCTTCTGTAATTTAGTCTATCAATTTTGTTAGGAATTGGATTTCAAAGTGGGAGTTAATAGGCTTATTTTAATTTATACTTATTTATAAAAATAGTTCTGGAGTCATTTTGTAACCCCGACCGACCAATTTCCACTATTCACCTTAAACTTCCATTTATTTACTATTTTGCCATTAGTTACTTTTTCAGTATTCCTAAATGATTTTCACTTCTTTATTTTTACCAAAATTACACATAAATTATGGTAATCTTTTACCCCCAGGTCAACTTCAGAAATTCTTCTATTGACCGGACTGCTAATTTCTCGGCAGTGTTCCCGACACCGCCGTTTTTCGAAAAAGTAACAAGTTTGCTTTCTAACTATGTCTCTAAAATTATTTCCCATCATTTCAAGACTAATGAACTATAAACTGAGAATTAATTCATGCATGTGAGTTAGGAATTTATAGGGTGTTACAGGAATAAAGAATATCAAGGATTATTTGAGAGGAAGTTTCGGCCATTTCATCTCAATTGAGGTAACCAATTTGTTTGTTTGTTTTAATGGTTCATTTAGGTGATTTTAATCTTGAATTTGATGGGTTTTAGGTTAGATTACATCAATTGATGTAAATTGATGAAAATGCCTAATTTTGATATCTAGGCTGAAGTTGTATGAATGAGCTAAGTGAATTGGTATTCGTTTTTGTTAATTGATATTAGAGTTAGTTAATTGGAAGTCTTTAGGCAACTAATTGATGGATTGTTTGGTGTAGAAATCAAGTTATAACTAAGTTGTGCTATTTGGTGCATTGGGAGGAATTCGGTGGAGAGCCTGTTTCCAAAGCAATTTGGAGGCTTAGGTGAGTTCTATATGCATCAAATTACATGCCTAATGTGTTAGAATGTTAATTAGAATCCATTTGTTTGAACCTCCATTTTGGCTGAATGCTTGACACTATTCACCCTTTGAAATTTATTGATTTTTGCCTTGAATTTCCATGCCAATTTGAACCATTTTATTGTTGTTTAATTGTGTTTCTTTGATGCCTATACCATTATTGATAATGTAGCTTGATGTTGGTTGAATTGGGCAAGTCAATTTTGCACCCGAACCTAACCTATTGGCTTGCCATTGTATGCTTATCATGTGTTTGATGAAATGCCTAGTTCATTTGCCTTTGGCCTATTGTTTTGTATTCCATAGGCCTACCATTTGAATTCCATTGTTGCCAGCGACGTTGGCATGCCAATTGGCCTACCGATTTTCGTCACCGAACCAACTTTTGTTCCAACCCTTTGTTGAATACCATAACATGTATCATTATTTATATGTCATCTTTTACATTGCCATGAACCCTAATGATAATTGATTGACTGATATTGGACTTATTGATTTGGAGGATGCTATTATTGCATAATGGTATTCCATTGATATACTGTTTCTTTCTATTGATCCTTATGTGACTTGACAGAGCTACCAACCCGACAGGATAGTGTACCAACCCGACAGGATAGTGGAAAAATACTGTCGGAGATGTGCATATTGTATTATTGATGCCCTAACTGGGAGGGGTTATGGTCCTGGCCATAAGACCTGATTAGTCTTATGCTTACTAATACTGATATGCTACTGGAGACCTATATATTCGCATATAGTCCATACTGATTACTAGAGATTGTATGATTTCATAAAGTCCATCCCTTTATCTATCTTTCCATATGATACTGAGCCTACGATTTATTCCTTGGCTATTACCCTGATACTGATTCTGTATACTATTATCTGTTCTATTGACACCATTGCTCCATTATTTACCTATTATTTTATTGTTGATGCATGTAGATTCACTGAGTATCATCTATACTCACCTTTTCATTGTTTAACTATTTCAGGAGAGGAGTAGGTTGCAGAATCCCGACGTCTATCATCTGAGAATTTTTGCTACAATCATTGATGTATATTTTCTATATTTCTATATTTTTTTGGTGTTCATTATCTTGCTGCTCCATGGGGTGTGTATGGGTTAGCTAGGAGATGAACATGTATATATAATTATGATGATATTATGAGATATATAATGATTATATGATGTGGTTCAATGATTGTTACAGTCATTTGCAGTAAATTATAGAATGCATGACAGAATAACAGAATGAATGGTAACTAATTAAAACGGATAATATATTATGGTTTATAGATTGTGCATCTGATACTAGGTTCTACGAGTGCCGGTCGCCATTGACATCTCCCGTTCCCTAAGACCTTCGCGATCCGGAAAGGGGATATATAGAAAAATCAATTGAAAAATTACAACTCAATCCCCGAACTTCCATCCATCACACTTTGGTATAAAATCTTCTATAATTTATTCTGTCAATTCTGTCTGGAATTGGATTTCAAAGTGGGAGTTAATATGCTTATTTTAATTTATACTTATTTATAAAAATAGTTCCAAAGTTATTCTATAACCCCGACCGACTAATTTCCACTATTCACCTTAAACTTCCATTTATTTACCATTTTGCCATTGGTTATTTTTTCAATGTTCCTAAATGATTTTCACTTCTTTCTTTTTACCAAAATTACACATAAATTATAGTGATATTTTACCCCTAGGTCAACTTCAGAAATTCTACTGTTGACCGGACTGCTAATTTCTCGGCAGTGTTCCCGACACCGCCTCTTTCTGGAGAAGTAACTAGTTCGCTTTCTAATTGTGTCTCTAAAATTATTTTCCTTCATTTCAATACTTATGAACCATATACTGAGAATTAAAACATGCATGTGAGTTAAGAATTTATAGGTTATTATAAATATAAGGCTATCAACACCCGTAGAACACCTGCTTATAACCTATTATCATCCTCTGTTATCACTGTCTTATAATCAATATCCTCAACTTATCAGTCATCACCTGTCATAATAATACTATACTTATCATCTCATCTCATTTATCAATCATCATTACCAAATCTCATAAAGTCATAATACATCATATACTTTGGATAACAATAATATCTATTCTTATACAATATTTTATACATCACTAGTCCATCTATATACAGTATCATAGAGCTTCTATGAATACAAAAGAAATATAAGTCTTGACATTTATACTACAAAAGATAGTCTGGTCCTAGCTGAAGAAGGAAATCTGGGAACCCCTTACTCCTGGCCTGAAAATGTTAAACCACTGAAAGGGTGAGTATAAAAATACTCAGTGAGTCAAATATATATTATCATATATTTTGATTAGGTAGTTAACAAATATTCAGTAAATAGTCTATAACTGGCTCAATAGATGAACGACGAAAAAATTAGATGGTCTATTTAGTAAACAATGAATAGTTTCATAGTTAGCACACCAAAAGCCCAAATCAAAGGAAGTGGATTTGGATATCAATTAAGGATGTATAAACACAGCAATGGAGCAAAGCACTCAAATCACTCTGAATAGAAGGATCGAATAAAATCAATAAGCCAATGGAACAATGTAAACATGTAGACATAACAGATAATGGGCCTTGAACTCAAATACTTTCTCATTACTACCAATAGAATTATATAAGGCAGGCCAATACCTTATGGCTATGACTATCCCTTCCAAGCTAGGGTTACAATGCTCATTGTGCACAATATCAATGGTATTTACCCACTACCCCGTCGGTAAGGTAGCTCTATCATATTAACACATATAAAGGTAGAAAGAATTCATATCAAGTGTCAAATGGACAATGAAAATAATAAGGTACAATAGCATTCTCAATGAACTCAAATGAGTGCCAAAAAGCCAATAAAAATATTATGGTGCAATAACACTTTCAATGTACTCATTAGCTTTCTTTCATTCAATCAAATATTAATATGGTTCAATGAACAAGTGTTAGGATCATCAAATGAAAAGTCAAATAGCATGGAACTCAAATTTGAGTTAGGTATAAAAGTTGTCAAAAAGGGTCAATTGTACTGGCGAGAAAGCTAGTCAATTGCGTTGGCGAGAAAGCTAGTCAGTCGCGCTGGTGATAATAGCATTCGGTTGATAGGCATATGAAATTTAAAAAACGCATTTCATCGAACACTCAGTGTGCAACTTTTAAGCTTCATTTTGGTAGGGTTAAAAAGTATGTTTAATAAATCCTAGTTTTCACAAATCAAGTTCATATATGCTCATTTCAAAGAACATTTCAATCCATATTTCAATTCAAGGAAAATTAATAATTTCAAGGCTTGGAGATCAATGAAATTCAACAATGTCATTCGGCCAAAGGGTTGGAACTCTTTAAATGGTTTTTCTTAATTTTAAATAAAGGTTTAGTCATGCATAAAAATATATAAATGACTCACCTAAACTATCAGTTCTATAAAAAAACTCTTTCAAACTCCAAGTTGCAGAATTAGGCTCACACATTCACTTGCTAGACAGCCTAAGCAGTATGCAATAAACTAATCATTTACCATAGGAAATAATGTTATATTGATTTGAAATTTTTATGAGACTTATATAACTTATGTATCCAACTCCATATTAAATTTCATTTAAAAAAATATCATTTGCCCTATGAATTAAATTAACTATAGTTACTATAATATTATATTTTACACATAATTTCTCTTTGACAGCCTTGACTTTATTACATATATCTCTAGCTACAAGCATCCAATTACTTCAATTATTTTTTTTTCTATTAAACTAGAAATATAATAATACAACATATACAAAATAAATCTTAATATCTTCACTATATAATATTTAGTTAATATCTAAAACTTACCATGTTCCTGTGTAAAAGTCAATTCGAGCAAGTTCTATTATCATAGTTTCATCTCACAATATACAAATTCAATTGAAAAAATATTTTACAAACATCTAGTTAACATATAGTGGAATATTTTTTATGTTTTATACTTTGTCAAAATCATTCTTTAAGATCATGAAAACTTAAGTCTAAGTTTCTTCCTTAACCTATGTTTAACACCAAAATTTATTAACAATTACTGCAATTAACTCTTAAAGATTAAGAAATAAAGGAAACAAATAATTATACCTATTAATCTTGGAGTGGCAAAAACCCTAGGTCATTTTCTCTTCAAATTTTACTTTTTTCCTTGCTCAAATCTGATTAGATTAGGTTAATTTGATATTTTACTAGGTTTTCTAACAATTTCCTTTGAAATTCTTTGAAACATTTTGATGGGGAAGGGAGAGAGAATTTTGATCATAGACAAGGAAGAAGAAGAAATGAAGATAGGTGGAGGAAAATGACAAAAAATAATCTTTATATACCATTTAGACTTTTGGTAATTCAATTTTTTTTCCCAGCACTTCACGTATTTATATTTTAGACACTGACTTTTAACTATTCACCTTTTTGCCCCATTTCAATTCTAAAATAGTATTCCTTATATTCCTCTAGCTTATGATTCCAATGGTGTATTTATATATATAGTTCCAATCCCGTTCGAAAAATGAAGCACTGAGGTACCTGCTTAATTGTTGGGTTCGATTTTCACAATTTATCCTATTATTCACATATGATGTTCCTGTGGTTAAATGAAGTCTTTCTGTGTTTGAAATGAGAAAAAATTTAGGGTGTTATAGTAGGTAATATAGATCTCCTTTGTGTTTGGGTGGAATCAGGGAAAAACAATTAAAAAGCCTTGAATTGATCAAAGAAACAATGGCGAAAATCCCCATTATCAAAGAAAGAATGAAGAAAACTTTTAACCGACAGAAAAGTTATGCTAACCTAATGAGGAAGAATGTTCATTTTGCTATAGGTGCTCATGTATTTCTGAAGATTTTACCTATAAAGGGTGTAATAAGATTTGGCAAGAAAGGAAAGTTATCACCTAGATATATTAGGTCATTTGAGATATTGGAGAAGGTTGGCAATGTATCCTATCAGTTAGCACTCCCACCTAACTTAAGCCATGTTCATTCAATGTTCCATGTCTCTATGCTTTGCAAATATGTGTCAGATCCATTGTATATCCTGGAACCACAGGCTATCGAGATAAATGAAGACTTGACTTATGAAGAAACACCAGTGAAGATTATAAATCATCAAGTCAGACAATTGCGTGATAAGAAAATTCCAATGGTCAAAGTTTTGAGGAAGAATCAGTTGATGGACGAATGTACCTAGAAGAGTGAGCAAGACATAAGGACTAAATATTATTTTCTTATTTCTCTGATAAGGTACGTATATTTGAAAATTTAAGGATGAATTTTATTAAGGAGATATAGTGTAACACCATAAAATTTCATTCATTTAAGCTTAAATATACTTCATTTAAATATAAGAACATCATACTTGCATGATTAGACGAATCGCTAAAAATCAACATGATAGATAAGCATGCACGTCGATGTGTTGATTAACGAACGGGTTTAGAAATGTATATGTTTAACCTCACCATTAAAATCATAAGATGTAGAAATATAAGAAATATTATTTCAGAATGAAAATGGGACAAAAAGATAAACAAAAATAAGTTACGGGTTCAAAATACAAATACGAGAAGTGTCGAGGAGGAAAATCAAATTACCCGAAACTTAATTAATATAAATATTTTATTTACTTCTTATCTTCTCCATTTCTTCTTCTTCCTCTCCTCCCCCCACCAGGCCGTGACTTTCCTCATCTTCCCCACCCATTTTCTTTCAATTTTTCAAGGAAATTTGAAGGAAAACTTGATTAAACCTAGAAATAAACCATCCTCCACCAAATTTATCAGAAAAACAAGCTACACAATTAAAGAAATGGAATTAGGGTTTTTGGCCACTTTGGAAAATTGAGGTAAAATGATGATTTTCTTCTTCCTTTCAATTATTTAGATATTATATATGATGAAGATGAAGAATTAGATGATTAGATGCAAATATAAATCAATTTGACAAAAACCTAACTTTAATAGCTTTATGTCTAAAACCAATTTCCATATTTGAAATCCATAATTCATTTCAATGTTATAATATGTTTACTTATATCCTATTGAAACTAAAATGAGTGAAAAAATTAATGTAGAAACATAGGAAGACGAGGATTGCCATTTTTGCTTCTCGTAGGCAAATTAGAGTTTTAGCGCGTAAATGAGCAATATGTCAATTTTGGTGAGTCAGATGCATATTATTATGTATGTTTAACACCATTTTTGAATATTTGAATCCATCTTGTTGTTATGCTTACCATGGCTGAAATATATATATTGGTTTTTCTTCGATAATTATTTGAATTCAATCTCCATTTTCATTTTGTTTGGTTAGATTAAACCCTGATTTGCTATTGCCATTGTGTTTGTTGCTATGTGAGCTTAAAACATAAACTTTAGCTTTCAATGAATAAACCCCAAAATCTTACCAAATTGACCTTAAAGTGGTGCACATTAAGTGCTCGGTGAAATGTCCTTTGTAAATTTCATAAGCCTACCAAATATAAGCCATTGTCGCCAAAATGGATGACTTACTTTATCATATCGCAATGTGCCCTTTTTGACATTTTGTATACTTTAATGCTACTTGACTTTTATGGCATTTAACCTATGTCTTAATGCCTCTTATTTATGATTATTCATTTTATAGGGAATTATTTGATGTTTATGCCCAATTGAGCTTATTGTTAATGAGATTGTTCCATATTGGCTTATTTGATTTTCTGGTATCATATTTGCTTTCGATAGCCTATTTATATGTTTATATGATAGAACTATCTTATCGATAGGGTAGTGGGTAAATACCATCGACATTGTATATAATGAATTTTATTTAAAACCCTAGATGGGAAGGCTTAAGGCCCTAGCCATAAGGCATGATCCACTTTATACTATTTATATGTGATAAAGTGAAATGTAATGTATTTCATGGCCTACTATCTATTATAATTACATAGTTATTGTTCCTTGTTATGCTTATACATCTTTATTTGATTTCCATAGCCCATTTCCCTTTATTGGGCCTCTGGTGTGCTATCCATGAACCATTTGTTGCCTTTTATATATTTATTGATACCTACCTAGCCTAATGTGTGATAATATAAACATTGACTCACTAAGTATGAAAATACTCACTTTTTTAGTTGTTTATTATTTTTCAAGTCAACAGTAAAGCTGATTCAAGGTTTCTTTCCCTAGTGGATTCAACTCAACTTATTTTTAATATAAATAATAGTGTTTATATTTTCCTACGTAAATTTCTAAAGGCTCCATGGTTATGTAAATTAATGAGCCTATTTTGAAAAGAATGGCATGTAAATATTATAAGTAACTATTATCAACAATATATAGAATATCTTAGGTAAGAAATTGCTCAGAGATGACAATAAATAAATTGATGATATTGAATGTAAAATTATTATAATAGGTGATGTTTAGAGGATATAACTGTGAGGCCTCGCCCGAGCACCGTGTCCGGGCCCGCTTTAAATGGGATCGGAATGCTCATTTGGGACAATTTATCATGGAGGAGATGACCTTAGCGCCTTTTATTTTAAAAATAATTTTGATTTTGAAGTCACCACCTTAAGTTATTTTTATTGGAAAAATTTAAGGTTAAAACCCATTTTGACTCCAATTTTATCCTAAAAGAAAAAAAGTACACTAGTCTTTGAAACCAAAGAGCATTCGGGGACTAGGTTTTTAGTTGAACTTGGCTTTTAATTTTAACCTCGATTTAAAATAATTTTCATGAACAATTGAAGAATGACATATAAGATGCATGAGCAAGTAAATAAATGGATGAACAATTGAAATATAAGCGATCAAGTAAAGCAATCAAAGAAAGCGATAAAAGTAAATTATTACACCTCAAAATCCCAAAATAAGGGATATCAACTCTAGCCCTTATGGGTTCTAGGTTGATCACACATTCCCCAAAGAATATATTCAACAAATAAAATAAAGCAAATAATCAGAGAAAAATAGATGGTTTTTATTTTTATTTTTATTTTGGATTTGAAGCATTTATACAGCTTGCCTGCGTATCCCATTGAATGGGAATCAAAACCCATGCAGTTCTTCCTTCTCGAGAAGGAGGGTTGATTTTATGCCCAATTTATCAGGTTTTGGTTCTTTGTTTTGATGCTCTATTAAACTAAAGAAAATGAGTTCAGAGTTTATACCTTTGCCCTAGCTCTTAGTGATATTGGCGGACGAAGTGCTATTCTGGATCGGAGTTCCACCTTGGATCATCGGATTGTCTTCTTAGCTCTTAAGAAAACAAACTGATAGAGTAACTTTACTTAGAAAAATGACTTTGAGGCTCCACACGCCTCATATTGTGTCCTTCTATAGCTCAAGGAGAACTAAAGAAGATGGGCTCCACACACCCTCAATAGCAACTCTTTAAACTCAAGAAGAGCTAAAGAAAGAAGAAAAATAAGTATTGGAGGGAGAAGAGAGTGAAATCAAATAGTGAAAACTCAAACAAGATGATTTTTTATGTTGTTTTGTCTCTTTGGAAGGTGGGAGGAGGCTTTCTATTTATAATAGAAGTTTGGGGGGGCAAATCCCATCATTTTTCCAATGTAGGATTCAAAAAAAAATTGGTTTGGAACAGAGTTGCTGCTGGCAAGAGGAGCTAGTGCAGCATGAAGGGAGCGGCGGCGCCGCAGTGTTGGATTTGTGCCCTAAAAACCAATCATCAGATGATTGTTTTTGGTACATTTTATATCATGATTTATATATATGGCTTTCATTATTATGATTATTTGAATAACTGCATAATATAAATTATTATAATAATGTCCATAGAATAAATATTCTAAAATCATCTCTAGTCAAGTATTATTGTGAAATGAGATATCAATAATACGTCGAGACTAGTATGTGTAGTGACTGATGATAACAGTCATGGATATGAGATATCAAGTCAACACATAAGTACGTGTTGAAAAATTATGTACTAGATTGACCCATCATGAGAATACTAGATGGATTGTTGTATGAGTGTCATAAGTATTTCTCATAGTGAAAATAATAGTATGATCCTTTGACTTGAGATCATCAAAGATCACAACATAATGAGTTGTATATCTTTATACTGTTAAACGTCTTCCGTAACAGGATGTATTATAAAAACAATAATTGGATATGCCACAAATTATGTAGAGGGATGTTGAGTGATCAAGATAGGATTTGTCTCTCCTATACAATAGGAGTGATGTCTTTGGGCCCTTTGATTGAATGAGACCTAAAATGCATGGCCATGCTCAAATGAGTTGATATGTAATATTGATGTCATTTGATTTAGGAGTCTACTCAGGTATCAAAAATATAAATATTGAACTATGCGAGTATGACATATCCAATGACTCGTGTTCAATCGAAACATCTAAGACAAAAAGATTTAATTACTTGGTAATTTTATCACAAAAAAGGTTATGTCGAGTCATTGACATTCTCGTGACTTAGATAGCATTGATATGTTGCTAGACACCGCTCACTGCTTGTGATATAAAATATGATTTTATGTCACTGCTAATGTTATGGAAACCTATAGGGTCACACATTTAGATCGGATCGATAATAGGAATTTTAATTCATGAGATGAATTAAAAAAATAAACATTTGGCTAAATTGTTTAGCTAAGAACTAATATAAGCCCAAAATTCGAGCCCAAGTCAGATGGGGCGAATTGGGGTTTTATTAGTT
>CANXYC010398502.1:0-15171 GCA_948193065.1 Aleurites moluccanus
TATATATATATATATATATATATATATATATATATATATATATATATATATCTCATGTCGCTCACCGACGGATTCTGCACCCATCATAATGAAATTGTCTGTTAACTATCTGTAATGAATTGCATAGAATCAAATAGGATCACAATTAAATCAAAGCATTCACAAATATTAAAAATTTTTCAACTCCAGTTCTTCTAAGCGATCGATTAATCAAAATTTTCTAGCAATCATCATGATAAATTTGAATATATCACAAAAGTATGCATAAATTTGCATATTATTACAAAAGTATGCACCCATGTTGACTCTACAATTCGTGTAAACTCGAGCAATCTAAAAGCATATGACACATAAAAATTGAATAAATTTCAGCCAGCAACCATTCCATTTCCTAGCACACATTGCACCTCCATGAATTTTTTTAAACTGATGGAAATAATTATGTCATGGCAGAGATATAGCTTTACGACATAGTCCATACAATCACTTTCTTGGGTTAATTGATATTAGAACCGTGTTTGGCAACCCAAACCCATTTTATACATAGAAATTTGTGTTTGAATTTCAAAAAAAAATTGAATTACCACAAATTTTAAAACCTTATTTTGAAATAATTATTTCTAAATGTTGATCTTATCAAATTTTACTTTTTTTTTTTTTAATTTGATCATTAAAAATTAATTTGATGTAAGTGAGTTATTAAATTTTAATTGACCAAATATATATTTTCCCCCCAAACTTATCACAATTAATAATTTTGCCTCCTATACTTTAAAATTAACCAATTTAATATTTAAACAACACTAAATAGAATCATAAAGCACCTAAATATCTAGAATTGGAGCGTGTACATTTCCCATGCTTGTTGAGATAGAAAAAAATCAAATTTTCTCAATTTTTTTTACTGATGTGGAATTTTTTCCTATCCAAAAACACTAAAGGATATGCAATTACTATAATAATCCTAACTAAATTAATGAAATAAAGAGGAGAGATTTGCAGCTACTATGGAAGAGAAGATGACAAGAAGGACAAGTCAAATTGTAGAAGAAGAATGAGTAAAGTCGAGCTGATCTTGCTGGTGACGAGCTTCTGATCGGTGACCATGGGTCCAAGCTTACGACAATGCAATCCAGATCCGAGGCACGATATGCAGCGATCTGTGGTTGGTTATGGCTCACTGTACTCTAGCCTTGGCAAGCCATGATCAGTGATGATAGGAAAAAAGGTTTCTTTGAAATGGTTTTGATGTATGAGATTCTATTTATAGAGAAAGAAAAGGTTGAAGATGGAGACCGATCATGTAAAGTTAAGTGAATTTTGCCAAGGAAAAAAGAGAGCTCAAAGAAGCAATAACGCAACTATCTAAAAAATACACATTGTTCACTATCAAGCTCTTTTCTTTTTCTCCAACATACAAAAACAACTATCCAAAATCAGCAAAAAGAGACCCAAAAAAGCAGTAACGCATAAATGAATAGAGAATAATCAAAAGGTTAACCTTTTTCAATTCCAAGAAATCCTTAAGTAAGTTTTGACATTTCATCTAAATCTAGCTTCCTCGTCAATGAAATCTACAACAATCCTTTCCAACATATCTCCAGCCAATTTATTTTGTAGGGTTTCAAACAAAGTACTAAACATTGATCAAACTTTATAAACCCCTTCTCAAATAATCGATCAAAATTTCATCTTTTTTATCCCAATTCCCAAACAAACCCCAATTCCAAAATGAATAATAATAATAATAATAATTATTATTATTATTATTATTATTATTATTATTATAGCAGTCATCTGCTGTGATTTCTCAGCCGACGGTACAGATGAGACAGAATGTAGTCAGAGAGATTCTAGGTAGAGGCAAAGGCAGGGGACAGGCTCCCAGCAGTAGTCAGGCCCCAGCGAGCAGAGGTCAGGGCAGAGTATTTGCAATCAACACCCAAGAGGCACAGAGATCAGACAATGTGATTACAGGTATTATTCTGATTCAGAATGAGATTACTGATGTCTTATTTGATTCTGGTGCTACGCATTCCTTTGTGTCACCTCATTTTGCACCTAAATTGAATAAGGAAAGAAAATTGTTGCATGTGCCTTTAGTGATAGCTACATCGATGGGTGAGAGTATTGATGTGGATTACTACTATCTTGATTGTATGATTGAAATTAATGATAACATATTGCGTGCTGATTTGATTGAACTGCCAGTGTTAGAGTTAGAAGTGAATTTGGGTATAGATTGGCTCACGACATATAGGGCAGTTATTGATTGTTATGAGAAGAAGGTTAAGTTTCAGCCTGAGGGGCAGCCAGAGTTTGAGTTTCAGGGTGACAGACGAGAGTTCAGAGTTAATCTAGTTTCTGCTATCCAGGCCAGAAGGATAATAGGGAGAGGTTGTTCAACCTATTTGGCTCATTTGGTAGATGTGCAGAAGTATTCTGTAGAGCTTGATCAGATACCTATAGTTCAAGAGTTTCCTGATGTGTTTCCTGAAGAGTTGTTAGGATTGCCCCCCAGATAGGGAGATAAAATTTAAAATTGAGGTGTATTCAAGCAACGATCCTATATCCATTCCTCCTTACAGAATGACACCAGCAGAACTAAAGGAATTAAAGGTGCAATTGTAGGAGTTGTTGGATAAAGGATTCATTAGACCGAGTAGTTCTCCTTGGGGTGCTCCAGTGCTGTTTGTAAAGAAGAAAAATGGCTCCTTGAGGATGTGTATTGATTACAGGCAGCTGAACAAGGTGACAGTGAAGAACAAGTATTCGTTGCCTCGGATAGATGACTTGTTTGATTAGCTGCAGGGTGCTAGTCATTTCCCGAAAATTGATCTGAGATCTGGGTATCACCAGTTGAAGATTAAGAAGGGTGATATAACTAAGACTGATTTCAGGATCTGATATGGGTATTATGAGTTCTTGGTATTGCCATTAGGGTTGACTAATGCACTGGCTGCATTTATGGATTTTATGAACAGGGTGTTCAAACCATTTTTGGATAAGTTTGTCATAGTGTTCATAGATGACATTCTTATCTATTCTAGGAGTGAGGAGGGGCATCTGAGGATTATATTGCAAACACTTTGAGAGCATCAGTTGTATGCTAAGTTATCTAAATGTCAGTTCTGGCTAACCGAAGTGTGTTTTCTGGGGTATGTGATTTGTAAGGATGGTATTAAAGTAGATCCTCAGAAGATTGAAGCAGTTGCGAATTGCCCTCAGCTTACCAATGTTTCTGAAGTCCGTAGTTTTTTGGGTATGACAGGGTATTACATGAGGTTTGTGAAGGATTTCTCCAGGATTGCAACTCTATTGACTAAACTTATGTGGAAACAGGGCGTTATCTGTGGACTGATGAGTGTGAGAGCAGTTTTCAGACTTTAAAGTCCTGCCTCACGAGTGCTCCAGTGTTAGCATTACCAATAGAAGATGAGAAATTTACTATATACTATGATGCTTCTCGAGTTGGTTTGGGGTGTGTGTTGATGCATAAAAGGAGAGTGATTGCTATGCTTTTCATCAGTTAAAGAAGTATGAAGTGAACTATCCGACACATGATCTGGAGATGGCAGCTATGGTTTTTTCACTGAAGATTTGGAGATATTATCTGTATGATTCTAAATGTGAGATATATACTGATCATAAGATTTTGTAGTATATATTTCAGCAGAAGGATCTGAATCTTCGGCAGCGCAGATGGGTTGAGTTGCTTAAGGATTATGATTGCGAAATCCTTTATCATCCAGGCAAAGCTAATATAGTAGCTGATGCATTAAGCCAGAAGTCTATGGGCAGTTTAGCTCATATTTCAATTGGCAGGAGAATCTTGATCCGTGAGATGGGGGAGTTAGTTGATTTGGGTATGGAGTTGGATTTGGGATCCCAAGATCATAACTAGGCTCTGATAGCCCAATTTCAGGTGAAGTCACTATTGATTGATGACATTAAAACGGCTCAAGATAGGGATCTATATCTATTAAAGCTTAAAGAAGATGTATAGAATGGTAAGATGTCAGAGTTTACAGTGGAGGATGATGTATCGAAGTGTGGGAAATGGATATGTGTACCTGATATTGATGGGTTACAAGATCTAATTATGAGAGAGGCTCATTATTCTTCATACAATGTACATCCAGGGATTACCAAGATGTACCATAATTTGAGGGATGTGTATTGGTGGCTGGGTAAGAAGAGAGATGTAGCTCGGTTTGTATCTAAATGCTTAGCCTGTCAACAGGTTAAGTTTGAGCATCAGAAGCCATCAGGTTTGCTTCAGGAGATTGATTTGCCATAATGGAAATGGGAGCAGGATGGATTTCGTAGTTGGTTTACCGAGGACTACAAGGGGTTATGACTCGATATGGGTTATTGTAGACTGGTTGATGAAATTTGCTCATTTTCTGGAGGTTAAGACCAGTTATTTAGTAGCTCAATATGCACAATTATATGTGGATAATATTGTGTGACTCCATGGAGTTCTTTTGATGATCATATCAGATAGAGATACACAGTTCACTTCACAGTTTTGACAGAAATTTCAGGAGGCTATGGGTACTCAGTTATGGTTCAACACTGCTTTCAATCCGTAGACCGATGGATAGTCAGAGAAGACAATCCAAACTTTGGAAGATATGCTTCGGTTGTGTGTTCTGGATTTCAAAGATAACTGAGATCAATATCTACCACTGATTGAATTTTCATACAACAATAGTTATCACTCTTCTATTAGTATGGCTCCATTTGAAACACTATATGGTAGGAAGTGTAGATCTCCAGTGTGCTGGGTGGAACCGGGAGAGAAGCAGTTAGAGGGTCCAGAGTTGATCAAAGAAACAATGGAAAAGGTATCAATGATTAAAGATCGGATGAAGACTGTTTTTAGTAGGCAGAAGAGCTATCCAATCTGAAGCAGAAGGATATATATTTTGCAGTTGGTGATCATGTCTTCCTTAAGATCTCACCGATGAGAGGTATTATGAGATTTGGGAAGAAGGAAAAATTGTCACCAAGGTTTATAGGTCCATTTGAGATTCTTGAGAAGATTGGCAATGTGGCCTATAGATAGGCTCTTCCACCTAATATGAGCCATGTACATCCGATATTCCACATTTCCATGTTGCGAAAGTATGTATCGGACCCATCACATGTATTGGAGATGCAGGATGTGGGAATTAATGAGGACTTGTCGTATGAGGAGTTTCTAGTGGAGATAGTTGATCGACAAGTCAGGCAGTTGCGGAATAAGGATATTCCAATGGTGAAAGTGCTCTGGAGGAACTAGTCGATGGAGGAGTGAACTTGGGAGAGCAAGTAGGTGATGAAGGACAGATATCCATTCCTGTTCCTGCAATGAGGAATGTATTTTATTTAAATTCGAGGACGAATTTATTTAAAGAGGGGTAGAATGTAATACCCTAGGAAGTCATTTCTTGTATGCATGAATTGATTCTCAGTTTATGGTTTAAAAGTATCAAAATGATTGAAAATAATTTTAGAGACACAGTTAGAAAGCAAATGAAATACTTTTTCGGAAATTATCGATGTCGGAAACACTGCCGAGAAAATAGCAGTCCGGTCAACAGATGAATTTCTGATTTTGATCAAAGGGTAAAGAATTATATATATGCGTGTATAATTATGGTAAAAAGAAAGAGGTGAAAAATGATTAGGAATACTGAAAAAGTAAGTAATGGAAAAACCGTAAATAAATGAAACTTTAAGGGGAATAGTAGAATTGGTCTGTTTGAGTTTCAGAATGGCTCTGAAACTATTTTTATAAATAAATATAAATAAAAATAAGTCTTTTGATTCCCAACTTTGAAATCCAATTCTCAACAGAATGTCAGAATAAATTACAAAAGAAGTTGGGGTCAAAGTATGAATACTTGAAAGTTTAAGGATCAAAAGGTAATTTGCCATTTTTGCTTAATATTTGAGAATGCCTTAGGAAATTTTTTCTATCATCTTCTTCTTTTATTCTATGGTGGCCGAACCTCTCCTTGCATTCTTCCTCCATTTCTACACCAAATATCTTAGAGGAAAATCAAAGAAAACTTAAGTTTAGGGTTTGTTCTTCCATTTCCAACTAAATTGTCATTTGAAATCACAAAGGAAATTAAGAAATCCTTCCATGGTCATTTAGGCTAGATCATCCATTTGAGATCAATAGTTAGTTTGTTTAATTTTATTGTTTATTTGGATGATTTAGATGATGAATTAGATGGGTATGGTGTTAGATTGCATCAATTGATGCATTTGAACTATTTCCCTAATTTTCAAACCCTAACATAAGTTGTTTGATTTGGCTTGGTGAATTAGTGTTAGTTTAAGTTGTTTAAGCTTAGAATATGTTAATTGGAGGCTAATGGATGATTAATTTGTGGTTGGTTTGGTGTAGAAAATCAAGATTTCACAAGTTATGCTTATTGCCTCCTTTGAAGCTTTTAGAGGGAAACCAATTTTCCAAGACAATTTGGATTGCTAAGTGAGTCCTATATGCATCATTTAACATGCCTAATGTATTGAAATTGAAATTGGAAACCATATGTAAAAGTGGAGTTTTGGCCGAATGGAATTTCACTATTCACCCTTGTATTTTTGCTTTGTTTTCTTCGTGATCCACTTGCCAATTTAAGCCTTTAAAAGTTATTTATTATTGTATAATTGTTGCCCATTGTGATACCTTGATTGTGGCTTTGTTGTTGATTGAATGGGCAATGCTAATTTTGCACCAAAACCCAACTTAATGGCTTGCCCTATTGTGCCCACCATGTGTTTGATGAAATGTCTAGTTGTTTTGCCATTGGCCTATCATTCCTTCATCCATAGGCCTACCAATTTGAATGACATTGTTGCCAGCGACGTTGGCATGCCAATTGTGCCTACCAATTACCAATGTATAACCTATCTTTGTTCCATACCTTTGTTGTTTACCAAACCAATTACTATGGCTTACCTATTGCTTATTGATATTCCTTTGATCAAATTATCACTTGAATTGATTGATATTGAGATTATTGATATTGGTGATATCATTTTTACATAATGGTATCTATTGATATGATTTTCACTTGTATTGACCTAAATATGGTTTGACAGAGCTGCCGCTCCGACAGGGTAGTTGTAATACCCTAGAAAGTTATAACTCTCATGCATGAATTAATTCTTAGTATATGGTACATTAGTCTTGAAATGATAGGAAATAATTTTAGAGACACAGTTAGAAAGCGAACTTGATACTTTTTCGGAAAGCGGCGGTGTCGGGAATACTACCGAAAAATGAGTTGTCTGATCAACAGAAAAATTTCTGAAGTTGACCTGGGGATAAAAGATCACCATAATTTATGTGTAATTTTGGTAAAAAGAAAGAAGTAAAAATCATTTTGGAACACTGAAAAAGTAAGTGATGACATAATTGTAAATAAATGGAAGTTTAAGGTGAATAGTGAAAATTGGTCGGTCGGGGTTACAGAATGACTCCGAAACCATTTTTATAAATAAGTATAAATTAAAATAAGATTATTGACTCCCCACTCTGATATCTAATTCCAGACAGAATTGACAGAATAAATTACAGAAGATTTTGGATCAAAGTGTAATGAATGAGAATTGGGGGATTTAGTTATAATTAACCAAATTGATTTTTTCTATTTATTTTGCCTTAACCATTTTGTTCTTCATTTTTCTTCTTCTTCCTTTAGCTAGGCCGAACCACTTTCTTGCTTTCTTCCTTCCATTTCTTCATCATTTCTTATAGATTTCTAAGGAAATTTGATAGAAAACTAGCAAATCAATTGAGTTCTCTTCATTTCCATCTTTAATTTGTAGAAAGAAGCTAAGGATTTCAAGGTGGAACAAAGGGAAATTTTCGGCCACTTGGTGTTCTTGATGTAAGGATGTGATTTTCTTAGTTTAATGGTTTATTTAGATGTTATTTAGGTTGAATTAGATGGGTTTGAAGTCAATTTGCTTCAATTGATGCTATTTGATGGAAATCTCTAAATTGGTTTGATTAATTTGAAGTTGTAAGAGATGAGTTATTGATTTAGTATTTGTATAGGTTAATTAATGTTAGAATTAGTTAATTGGATGTGATTAGGCAACTAATATGTGATTTTTTTTATGTAGAATTGAATTTAGGATCAATGTGTTCTATATAGCATATTTGGGTAATTTGGTGAAATTGGCTTGTGCAAAGGCTATTTGAAGCCTTAGGTGCGTTTACATTGCATCAAATTATATGTCTATATCATTGAATTGATGTTTGGAACCCATCCATGAAAATCCTTATTTGGTCGAATGCACCTTTACTATTCACACCCTTGGATTTGCTTGGTTTTTGCTTAATTTTCCCTTGCTATTTGATCCTATTTTGATGTTGTTTAATTGTGTTTCTTGATGCCTATACTTTGTTTGCCAATGTAGCTTTGTGTTTGTTGAATTGGGCAAGTCCAATTTTCCACCTAACCTAACCTATTGGCTTGCCATTGTATGCCCACCACATGTTCGATGAAATGCCTAGTTTATTTGCCATTGGCCTATTGGTTTGTATTCCACAGGCCTACCATTTGAATGCCATTATCGCCAACTACGTTGGCATGCCAATTGGCCTACCAATTTTCGTCATCGAACCAACTTTTGTTCCATACCTTTGTTATTTACCATAACCTTTATCCTTACTTATATATTGTATTCTGTTATGCCATTAATTCATATACTACTTGATTTGAAAGATATTGATTTTATTGACAGTGATGATACCATTATTGCATAATGGTGTCTATTGACATGTTATCCATTTCTATTGACCTAAATGTGGTTTGACAAAGCTGGCTCACTGACAGGTAGTGGCTACATACTGTCGGCAATGTGCATATTGATATTGATGCCCTCGCTGGGAAGGGTTATTGGTCTCGACCATAGGACCTGATCAATCTTATGCCTATGTGATATGTGATCGACTATGTGATTACACATAATCTACGTGTTTCATGGCCCTCTGTCTGCCTTACCATATGATTTCCATAACTTGATATGACTATTGTTTACCTATTGATTATTGATACTGATTCTGTAAGCTCATAAGATTTATACAATATCATTATTCTTTACCATGTGTATACCATTGTTTCATACTATATTTCATTGATGATGCATGTAGATTCACTGAGTATCATCTATACTCACTCTTTTCATTGTTTAACCATTTCAGGAGAGGAGTAGGTTGCAGAATCCCGACGTCTGTTCATCTGTGGATTTCTGCTACAGTTTCTAATGTATATACTCTATTCTGTATTATTTATTTTTGGTGTTTATTATCTAGTGACTCCATGGGGTATGTATGGGTTAGCTAGGAGATGAACATGTATATGTTGATGATGATATTATGTTGATAATGTTATTATGAGTTATATGATGATATTATGGAATGATATATAATTATTACAGCCAACTGCAGTAAACGACAGAATATCAGAATGAATGGTAATTAACTAAAATGAATATTATATTGTGGTTTATAGATGATGCATGTGATACTGGGTTCTACGAGTGTCGATCGCTATTGGCATCTGCCGTACCCTAGGACCGTCGTGGTCCAGGAAATCGGGTCATGACAGAGGTGGTATCAGAGCATCTAGGTTTATAGATTGTGAATCTAGGTTACAGATGTATAATGACTGAATTATAGAGGAATAGTGACTAAGTACAGAATGGGATAAAATTAAGTATACCATGGAGCATAGGATTTTCTTTGACGTCTTTTGCTGTTATCATCTGTTATATGTTATTATTTTGCGATTCTGTCATATTCTGAGACTGTTTCCATTTTTCCTGATAGATTACAGAGATGTCCAATGACAAGGATAGAGATACAAGGGAGGCTGATATTTCCTCCAATAAGTCAATGGTGAGGGAGATTTCTGTATCAGAGGGTCCATCTCGATCCCGACAGACTTCAGCAGATTCTGAGAGGGGCGATGACCCCTGGAGAGAAGAGATGATGCAAGGTTTATTGGAGTTATGGAGGGAGATAGCTGAGATGATATAGGAGAGACAGCAGGCACAACCACCACCTGCTCCAGCAGTAGTGCCTCCACCAGTAGTACCATAGGCAGTTCTTATAACACCGGCTCCTGTGTAGCCAATAGGGGCTCAGAGGGAGCCAACTGTATAGGGAGGTCGGAGAGAGATTGAAGAGGGTGGAGTTTCAATGTTTAGCTTTCTAAAGCTAAACCTGCTTGAGTTCAAGGGAGATAAAGGCACAGACCTTGTGAATTTCTTGGAAGAGGTGGAGAAGGTAGTGAGGAGACTACCTTGTTCAGAGTTGAGGGCAGTTGAGTTGGTTAGTCTATTGCTTAAGGGTAAGGCATGGACATGGTTCTCGAGGCATATGGAGACTAGACTTTATAGTGAGCACCCACCTATATGGGCAGAGTTCAGGCAGAGTTTGATTGATGAGTTCATTACTGAGGGTGTGAAGACCCGTAATTTGATCAGATTTGAGCAGCTTGAGCAGGGAGACAGATCAGTGGAGGAGTATGCAGAAGAGTTTGTTAGGTTGAGTAGATATGTTACTCATATTGTACCTACAGAGGTTGATCTGATTAGTAGGTTTCAGAGGGGTCTCCATACTACACTCCATAATGCTTTGTTAGCTACAGAGTTCACTTCCTTGACTATAGTGATTGATAAGGCCACACAGATGGAGGAGAAATACAAGACTGAGAGGGCAAAGAGGGACCAGAAGAGGAAAGGTGATCTAGGATCACAGAGTAGGAAGGGGGAGAGCAGCTTCTATCCTAGACAGGTTGAGCCAGTGCCACGATTTGAGCAGAGATCATCAGGTGGTAGTCAGAGGCAGAGATTACAAAGTAGGGGACTATCAGTGGTACGATCTACACCTGCTTATTCACAAGGCTCTTCTAGACCAGCAGCACAGGTACCTGGTGTGCCAGTTTGTGGGTTTTATGGACAGAGGCACGGAGGGGAGTGCCGGTTATAGTCAGGTGCATGTCTGAAGTGTGGTCAGCAGGGTCACTTCATTAACAGATGTCCTCTATGGGATGAGCAGCAGCAACATCCATATGTTACAGTTTCTTAGCCTGTGGTACAGGCGAGTTAGAACTTAGGTAGAGAGGCTACAGACAGAGGCAGAGGCAGGGGAGGACAGGCTCCCAGTGGTAGTCAGGCTCCAGTTGGTAGGGGCCAGTGCAGAGTGTTTGCTGTCAACACCCAGGATGCCCAAAGATTAGACAATGTTGTCACAAGTTCCATCTTGATTTAGAATGAGATTGCAGATGTCTTATTCGATTCGGGTGCTACTCATTCTTTTGTGTCACCACATTTTGCATCCAAATTGAATAAGGAGAGGAGATTATTAGATGTGCCATTGATGATTGCTACTCCTATGGGTGATAGTGTGGATGTTGATTATTACTACCCTAATTGCATTATTGAGATTGATGATCACATCTTGCGTGCTGATTTGATTGAGTTTCCTGTGTTATAGTTGGATGTGATTTTGGGTATGGATTGGTTGACGAGTCACCGAGCAATTATAGACTGTTATCAGAAGAGGGTTAGATTTCAGCCTGAGGGACAGCCAGAGTTTGAGTTTCAGGGTGAGATTTGGGAGTTCCAGGTTAACCTAATTTCTACTATCCAGGCTAGGAGGATGATTAGGAAAGGTTGTTCATCCTATTTGGCACATGTGGTTGATGTACAAAAGTCTTATGTACAGTTGGATCAGATACCAGTTGTTCAAGAGTTTCCTGATGTATTTCCTGAGGAATTGCCAGGATTGCCCCCTGATAGGGAGATTGAGTTTGAGATAGAGATGCATGTAAGCACAGACCCTATATCTATTCCACTATACATAATGACTCCAGCTGAATTGAAGGAATTGAAGATATAGTTACAGGAGCTATTTGATAGAGGGTTCATCAGATTGAGCAGTTCTCTTTGGGGTGCACCGATACTATTTGTGAGGAAGAAAGATGGCTCATTGAGGATGTGTATAGATTACAGACAGTTGAACAAAGTCACAGTGAAGAACAAGTATCCTTTGCCACGGATAGATGACTTGTTTGATCAGCTGCAGGGTGCCAACCATTTTTCGAAGATTGATCTGAGGTCTGGGTATCATCAATTGAAGATCAGGAGGGGTGATATACCCAAGACTGCTTTCAGAACCCGCTATGGACATTATGAGTTTCTGGTGTTGCCATTCGGGTTGACCAATGTACCTATTACTTTCATAGATCTGATGAACAGGGTGTTCAAGTCATCTTTGGATAAGTTTGTCATCGTATTCATTCATGACATACTTATTTATTCCAGGAGTGAGGAGAAGCATATGGAGCATCTGAGGATTGTGTTGCAGACACTTCGAGAGCATCGGTTGTATGCCAAATTATCAAAATGTCAGTTCTGGTTAACTGAAGTGTGCTTTCTTAGGCATGTGATATGCAAGGATGGGATAAAGGTAGATCCTCAGAAGATTGAGGTGGTTGCTAATTGGCCACAACCTACCAGTGTTTTAGAGGTGCGCAGTTTTCTGAGTATGGCTGGGTATTACAGGAGGTTTGTGAAGGATTTCTCTCGGATTGCAGCTCCTTTGACTAGACTGATGAGGAAACAGGAGCGGTATGTCTGGACGGATGAGTGTGACCGTAGCTTCCAGACTCTGAAGTATTGCCTTACTAGTGCTCCAGGGTTGGCATTACTAGTTGAAGGGGAGAAATTTACAGTGTATTGTAATGCTTCACGGATTGGTCTGGGGTGTGTGCTGATGCAGATTGTTAGGGTAATTGCTTATGCTTCTCGTCAACTAAATAAGCATGAAGCAAATTATCTGACACATGATTTAGAGATGGCAGCTGTGATATTTGCCTTGAAGATTTGGAGACACTACTTGTATAGATCGAAATGTGAGATATATACTAATCATAAGAGTTTATAGTATATATTTCAGCAGAAGGATCCGAATATGAGGCAGTGCTGATGGGTGGAGCTTCTTAAGGATTATGACTGCTAGATTCTTTATCATCTAGGGAAAGCCAATGTAGTGGCGGATGCACTGAGCAGGAAATCGATGGGCAGTTTAGCTCATATTGTGATTGGTAGGAGGTCACTGATCCAAGAGATGAGGGAGTTGGCAGATTTAGGAGTGGAGTTATATTTGGATTCCCAGGATCAGAACCAGGCTCTGATAGCCCAATTTCGGGCAAGGTCACTGTTACTATATGATATAAAAGTGGCTCAGGACAGAGATCCTTATCTACTGAAGCTCAAGGGAGTGGTACAGAATGGGAGGATGATAGAGTTCACAGTGGAGGATGTGGTATTGAGATGTGGGAGGCGCATATGTGTATCAATTTTTAATAGGCTACGGGATCGGATTATGAGAGAGGCTCACTACTGAGCATATAGTGTACATCCAAGGAGTACCAAGATGTATCATGATCTGAGGGATGTTTATTGGTGGCCAGGGATGAAGAGAGATGTAACTCAGTTTGTGTCGAAATGTTTAACCTGTCAGCAGGTTAAGTTCGAGCATCAAAAGCCATCAGTGCTACTTCAGGAGATAGAGTTACCAAAGTGGAAATGGGAACAGTGAATATGGATTTTATAGTTGGTCTACCGAGGACTTTGAGGGGATATGATTCTATATGGGTGATTATTGACCGTCTGACGAAGTCTGCTTATTTTTTGGAGGTTAAGACCAACTATACGGCAGTTCAGTATGCACAATTGTATGTGGATAAGATTGTGTGGCTTCATGGAGTTCCTTTGGTGATTATATTAGACAGGGGTACACAGTTCACTTCACGGTTTTGGCAGAAATTTCACGAGGCTATGGGTACCCAGTTACAATTCAGTACTGCTTTTCATCCGCAGACTGACGGACAGTCAGAGAGGACGATCCAGACTTTGGAGGATATGTTGAGATTGTGTGTTTTGGATTTCAAAGGTAACTGAAATTATTATCTGCCATTGATAGAGTTCTCCTACAACAATATTTATCACTCTTCTATTGGTATGGCTCCATTTGAAGCACTATATGGTAGGAAGTGCAGATCACCAGTGTGTTGGGTGGAGCCGAGAGAGAAGCAGCTAGAGGGGCCAGAGTTGATTAGAAAGACTATGGAAAAGATGCCTATGATCAGAGATCGGATGAGGACTGCCTTCAGTAGACAGAAGAGTTATGCTGATCCGAAGAGGAAGAATGTACATTTTGTAGTTGCTGATCATGTCTTCCTAAAGGTCTCACCAATGAAGGGTGTTATGAGATTTGGGAAGAGGGGTAAGTTATCACCAAGATTTATAGGTCCTTTCGAGATACTCGAGAAGATTGGTAGTGTGGCCTATAGATTGGCTCTTCTACCCAGTATGAGCCATGTACATCTAATATTCCATATATCGATGCTGAGAAAGTATGTGTCTGATCCATCGCACATTTTGGAGGTTTAGGATTATAATACCCTATAAATTTCTAACTCATGTGCATGAATAAATTCACAGTATGTGGTCCATTAGTCTTAAATTGATGGGAAATAATTTTAGAAATACAGTTAGAAAGCAAATTTAACACTTTTTCGAAAACTAGCAGTGTCGGGACACTGCCGAGAAATTAGCAGTCAGGTTAATAGAAAAATATCTGAAGTTAGCTTGGGGATAAAATATGACCATAATTTATGTGAAATTTTGGTAAAAAGAAAGAAGTGAAAATCATTTAGGAACACTGAAAAGTAAAGAATGGCATTTTGGTAAATAAAGAGTAATTCAAGGTGAATAGTGAAAATGGGTCAGTCGGAGTTACAGAATGACTCCAGAACTATTTAAAATTAAGGATAAATTAAAATAAGCATATTTCCTTTTTACATTGGAATCAAAATCTTAACAGAACATTCAGAATAAATTTCAGAAGATTTAAGGACCAAAATGCAAAGATTGAAACTTGAGGGATTAAGTTGTAATTTGGCACTCAATTTTGTCTTATTTGGGGGCTATAACTCACAATTTCCAGCAGCTTTCTTCTTCATTTTGTTCACTCCATTTTTGCAAATTTCTTCCTTCAAATTCTTTAATTCATAACTTCTTCATTTCTTAACCAAATTTAATAAAATTTGATAGCAAAATTAACTACTCAATTAGCTTAACTCA
>CANXYC010398624.1:0-29696 GCA_948193065.1 Aleurites moluccanus
AGATCGTTTGGACTCTCTAAATAATTCTATAAATAAATTATTTAAAAATTTAGAAGAGTTGACTCTTAGACAGAGTGAATTTGATGAATTTTTCCTTGAGAACAAAGGCCCTTTAGGACTTGTTGCTAGCTTTTGTTATCACAACGAATATAAAAAGCTGAAAGAAATCAGAAATAAAAGAAAAAATCCTTTAAAAGATCTTTAGGAGTAGCTCTCTATAATTTCGCCTCTGAACAGAATAATTAGAGGGAGAGCAGACTCACCTGAATGGTATCAGAGCCTAAAAGAGAGGATTTTTGGATTTCTTTGAAAGAAAAGTAGGACTTTAGGGGTAAAAATAGAAATAACTTAAGTTTGGGGCGGATAAGGACTGCCAGTGAAACGCGGCTAAAAGTCTAAGGACTTTTGTGTTACGTTTTAAAGTTTAAGGATAATAATGTGCGCGAGTCATAAGTTGGAATACCATGAGTGAAATGATCTCCTCCTTTCCTCCTTCAAGAAATAAGATATCATGTAGTTTTGAAGAACTCTTTGTTGTAAATTTTGAAATTATTATATTATACTCTAGATATTCCATAATACTTGACGTTGTGTTAGATATATATGGATCACAGTTATGGAACTTTAGTGAGATGTATATTAATGATATTTTCACTGTTAGATAAATAGTTGTTGACTGATAATATATATGATCAATTATAGCTATGTGCAGCCTATATATATAAGTTTGATATTGATGGGCTCATTGAATATATATATATATAATTGATTTAGGCAATTTCATATTTTATTTGGGTTCTGTAGGTGGTTAGTAGTCTTAAACCTATCCATGTCCTAGGATCAGGGGCGGATGCAAGATTTTTAAGAATGGGGACACTTTCTCATATTTAGGGAATGATACAAAAATTTTAGAAAGAAATGCCATGAGTTAAAGACTAAAAAATTAATTTTTCAAAATAAGTAGATTATTTTATTAATTTAGTAAATTTTAGGGATTAAATAGTTAAAGGGTCAAAAAATAAAAGAATAAAAGAATATATAATTAAATAATACTTTATTATAAACTAAAAAATATTTTTCCAAAATAAAAGGATCATTTTATTAATTTTACAAATTATAGGGACTAAATAGTAATTTTACATTAAAAAATTTTAAAATTAAGGGGGTATGTGCCTCTGTGCCATGCCATCAATCTGCCTCTGTCTAGGACCATCACACTAATAAAATTAAGGAATGATACAATCACCCTAAAGACAGTTGGTGGAGCATCTTACTTTGTGACCTCATTGATGATTATTCAAGAAAACTTTGGATTTATGCCTTGAAGACAAGAGGCCAAGTTTTGGATGTGTTCAAGCAATTTCAAGTTCAAGGTGAGAGATAGACTGAAAGAAATTGAAATGTATTCAATTAGATAATGTGCATTTGACCATTTGATGAGTATTGTAGGCAGCATGGTATTCAACATCAAAAACACCTCCAAAAACACCTCAGTTGAATGGTATAGTAGAAAGAATGAAGAGAACATTGATTGAGAGAGTCAAATATATGTGAAATTCCCTTTGGCAACTAAGAGGATGGTGAATTGGTTGATGTTTAAAAATTAAGACCAAACAAAAATATTGATGAAGAAAGAGAAGAGAAAAATGAGACACAAAATTTTATAGTGGTTCGGTCAACTTTTTACCTACATTCACTCCTCAAAATCACACTTCAGTATTTCAATTGATCTTTTTGCGAGTGCAAAATCAAACTCAAGTATTTAAACTTACACTCAAACTTTATAAAGTGTTTTCACATGCTCGCACTTCAAACATTTACAAGTGTTTTCTTAAATGCTCACACTCAAACCTATATAAGTATTTTACTAAGACTCACACTCAAACTCTTAAAAAATACAAGATATGAGAACAAAAAATCCTCTTTAGCTTTTTCCCAAACTCAAAGATTTTACAAAAAATAACTCACAATATGGTTTTACAATTAATAAGTACTCCAAGCCATAAATATGAATAATTTGATGCAATAACTTAATGAATGGTTCTCAATAGTTGTAAATTTGATGCAATAACTTAATGCTGGTTCTCAATAGTTGTTCTCTTATGTTTAAGCTTCCCACCAACTTATATTTATAGCCCTAAATGAAATAGAGTCGTTTTACTTCATTTAATGCAATTAAATGCAGTTCACAACTTTTCCAATGGCTAGTTTTTTTGTCCTTTTTTGCCAAGTCCCCGGCAACTTGCCTAGAACTGATGAACTTTACAGCTGTTACTTCCTATTCATGATTGCAATCTTCTTCAAGTCGCACCTGCGACTTTGTTTGTCGACACACAAATAATGCCCTGTTCTGGACTTGGGATTATGGACTTTCTTGAGTCCTTAGTCCCGCCTATGAGTTTTCTAGTAGTTGTTGCGATGCATAGTAGCACCTGCTACTTCAATTATAACACCCGCGAGTTTTGCTCTTCCAGGGTCTAGACGACTGTCTTCCTTAGTAGTGGCTGCGACTTTTATTCTCACCTGCAATTCTGTGTCATGGCTGAAACTTCTTCAATAGTGCCCACTATTTCTGCAAATTCTGCAACTTAAATTCTGAAGATTTATTTTGTGCATTTCTGAATTATGCTCTCCCTTAGCATATACGCTTTTTCAAATGTGTTAAACCTGTGATTTAGCATTGGTCATGATTTCTCATGCCTTAACCAACTCAAACAAATTGTTAGCATAATTAACTTATTGAAATATTTTGTTATCATCAAAATTAACATCAAACCCAAGGGGTCCAACAATGTCCCCCTTTTTTATCATAATAAAACCATACATAAAAGTGTTTAAGAAACAAGCAAAATATCTCAACCAATTAAATGCAAACAACACTTGTATATAAATTTTCACCCTTTTTTTATATTATCAAAAATATTTTGTTCTCCTCCTTTGAAAAAGAATAGCTCAATACATAATGGGATACAAATTATTTATCCCCTTTAATAGATCAAAAAATGTTCAAGTGGTACTCAAGGAACCATCAAAGCAAATTTTCACAAAAAATATTTTCAAAATACATTTAAGTAATAAAGCATACCATCAATCAATTTTATAGCATGTGGCAATAAACATGCAATTCATTAAATATCAAATATTTTAAATTGTGAAAGAGATAAGAGGTGATACTTGTTTACACTACAATAAATTTAGCTTTTCCCGGTACTTCATCGATGACGTTTCAGAAAAGTGCAGAGAAATGCTATATTTTTTCAAAAATGTTAATACTTCATCGGTGCTTTTATTTTTACTGACACTTTATATTTAAATGCCAGTAAAAATATATTTTCACTGGCATTTTATTATAAAGAGCCGAGAAATTCAAAATTTAGAAAAAAAGTTATTTTACCCTAAATAGTCCGTTTGTGAGAGATTTGGTGGGGAGTTTTATTGAAGCAACAACTTTCTATTTCTCTCTAAAAAGAAAAAACTATTTTTGATTTTCTTCCAAAAAAAAGAAATAATTCATCTCCTTCCAACTTTCAATTTTGAAAAACCCAAAAATAGAAGCCCTCTCAATTCACTCTCTGCTCACTGAAACAAAAGCCCCTAATTTCTCAAAAATTTCTCTCTTCGATGCCCTCCTCATCGAATCCTTGATCCACCCTCTGAAACAATATTGATTTGGGCGATTTTGAGTAGGATTTCAAGATTTATTGGTTTTGTTTATTGGCTTTCTGCTCTCTCTTTTCCAATTCAATCACCTGTATCAAGCTTGCGTTTGGGTTTAGTGTTGATTCGATCCTACTGTTAGGGTTTGGTTTTCTATTTTTCGGTGAATCAATGATTATTTTTACTCTGTTGAATGTATTTTTTGGGGAATGTGTGATCGACCTAGAACCCGTAAGGGCTAGAGTTGATATCCCCTATTTTGAGATTTTTTGAATTGTAATAATTTAATTTATCGCTCTCTTAACTTCTTTACTATTTTATTTTATCGCTTTCATCCATTCATTTAACTTGCTCATGCATCTTTATATCTCATCCTTAAAACTGCTCATAAAAATATTTTAAATCAAGGTTAAAATTATAAGATAAGTTCAACCAAAAATCTAGTCCCCGAATCCTCTTTGGTTTTAAAGACTAATGCACTTATTTTCCTTTGGGATAAAATTAGAGTCAAAATGGGTTTTTATCTCAAATTTTTCCCACAAAAATAACTTAAGGTGGCGACTTCAAAATATCAAAATCATTTTCAAAAGACGTTAAGGTCGTCTCTCAATTCGTGAGAAATCGTCCCAAAATGAGCTTTCTCGATTCCATTCATGTTGGACCTGACGCGGTGCTAGGGCATTTAAATTAATATACCCTAGATGAAATTTTCTAACATAGTATCTATAATTGATATGACCAACTTTAACATAATAATGATATTTCATTCTAAAATGAACATCATTTCTTGGCCTAAAATGGGGTCTTGGTGTAGTATATGCAAATGAAGGTCTTCTTTGACCCCATGCCTTAGGCATGTCATTCTTAGGTATCATCAACTTAGGTGGAGGTATATGAGGCATCTGTGAAGTGGAGCTAGATGCCTTAACAAAAATGGTCTTAGAGGTGGATGGCTCACCACCTACACTATATCCAAGTCCAAACTTAATATTTGGACACCTTTGAGATTTAATAATCTCATCTAACTTATCTTTGCCCTTACAAAGTTTGGATATAAACTCATCATGAGAAGCTAATTTATTCTTCAAATTTTTATTTTTTTAGAAATATCATTAAGACTTTGAGTCTTTTGAACGATAATTTTTTCTAATTCACTTTTAGAGGAATTCAAAGTGGCTATTTCATCTACATAACCATCACATGTATTCAAAATTTCATTTTACATTGTTTTCAAATTATCATATTTACTTTGTAACTTATGATATTTTGAAAGCAATGCTTCCATCATATGCATAATATCATCATCATTATTAGTGAAGTTTGAGTTACTTACCTCACTTAAAGAATTGTCCTCATCAATTGCCATAAAACATGGATTAGCAACATCCTACTTGTTAGCTTCATCATCATCATCCTAGTCACTTGAATAATCCCAAATGGCTATCAAACCTTTCTTCTTGGAATTCTTCTTATTTTTCAGCCTTGTACAATTGCTTTTAATATGACCATACTTGTCACATTCAAAGCACTTCACTTGATGGCTTCTTCGGTTGTCTTGCTTCCTATATGGCTTCTTGTTTCTAAGGATTAAATTTCTTATTTTTAGTGTGAGTGTAGCCATATTTTCATCATCCTCCTCTTCATCACTTCCACTTGTAGATGTCTTTTTTGAAGAATGAAAGCCAACTTTTTATTCTTTTCTTTAACTTTTCCTTGAGATAAGGTGATTTCATGAGTAAGTAATTTACGCATCAAATTATCGGTTGAAAAAATACTTAATTTATTAGCTTCCTCTATAGAAGAGACTCTTGCTTCCCAATCTTTCTTGGGAGAACTCTTGGAATCTTGCAATCTATGTCTTCCCTAGCTTTCTCATTTGATTAACAATTACCATAAAGCAATTGTACATTTCAGATACCTTTTTATTGGGTTGCATTTGGAACAATTCATACTCATGAGTACGAATTTGGATTTTATTACCTTTTACTTGATTGGTGCCCTCATGAGTATTTTTTAATATGTCCTAAATTTACTTGGATGAAATGTAATGGGAGATCTTTCCATATTTTACTCTACTCAATGCATAATAGAAAGTGTGCATTGCTTTTTGGTTTCTCCCATTGGCCTTCTTATAGGCAGTTGTCTATTCACTCTTGGGCTTCTTCACTTCAATGCCATCAACCATCTTTATTGGAATGACATATAACTCTTTGACGACATCCTATAGGTCAATGCCATCATTATCTATGAAGATTTTCATTCTATTCTTCCAATAGGAATAGTCGGTGCCATCGAAATATAGTGATCTCATTGTTGAACCTCTTTCAACGATATCAACCCCTTAAGTTGCTATAATCTTTGTTCCAAGATGGTTAAATCTTTAAAAAATATGGAAAAAAAACTTTGATACCAACTGAAAATCCATTTGGCAACCAAAAGGAGGAATGAACTGATTGGTGCTTAAAAATTAAGAACAAATAAAAATATTGATGAAGGAAGATAAGAGAAAAAAGAGATACAAGATTTTATATTAGTTCGGTCAACTCTTCACCTACATCAACTCATCAAGATCATACTTGAGTATTTCACTTGATCTTTTTGCGGGTGCAAGATCAAACCCAAGTGTTTAGACTCACACTCAAATTTTATAAAGTATTTTTATTTGCTCACACTTCAAACCTTTACAAGTGTTTTCTCAAAGGCTCACACTCAAACCTATACAAGTGTTTTACTAAGGCTCACACTCAACCCTTAAAAAATACAAGAGATGAGAAGAAGAAAATCCCCTTTAGTTTTTCTCCAAACTCTCAATAATCAATAAGTTTTAACAACCTCAAAGAATTTATAAATAATAACACACAATATGGTTTTACAATTAATAAGCTCTTCAAGTCATAAATATGAATGATTTGGTGCAATAGCTCAATAATGATTCTCAATAATTTTTCTCTTGTGTTTAAATTTTTCACCAACTCATATTTATAGCTCTGCAAGAAATAGAGCTATTTTACCTCATTTAATACAATTAAATGCAATTCACAGCTTTTCCAACGACAAATTTTTTTTTATCCTTTTTTATCAAGTCACGATTGCGACTTGCCTGTAGCTGATGAACTTCACAACTGCTACTTCTCATTCATGGCTATGATCTTCTTCGAGTCACACCCGCGAATAATGCCTTATTTTGGACTTGGGCTTCTTGACCTTTTAGAATTCTTAGCTGTGCCTGCGACTTTCCTAGTAGTGGTTGCGATTCATAATAGCATCTACTACTTCAATTGTAGTGCTCACGAGTTTTGCTCTTCCAGGGTCTAGGCTACTGTCTTCCTTAGTAGCGACTGCAACTACGACTTTTTATTCGCGCCTGTGATTCTGTGTCGTGGCTGCTGTGACTTCTTCATTAGTGCCCACTATTTTTGCAAATTATGCAACTTGAATTCTAAAGATTTGTTTTGTATATTTCTTAATTATGCTCCCCTTTAGTATATGTAACTTGAATTCTAAAGATTTGTTTTGTTTATTTCTCAATTATGCTCTCCCTTACTATATGTACTCTTTCAAATGTGTTAAACATATGATTTAGCATTGGTCATGATTTCTCATACATTAACTAACTCAAACAAATTGTTAGCATAATTAACATATTAAAATATTTTGTTATTATCAAAATCAACATCAAACCCAATGGGTCCAACAATATGATTTATAATGCTAACTTGCCAAAGTCATTTTGGGGTGAAGCATTGAGTACAACAGCTTTTGTTCTCAATTTATCTCCAATTGTTGCTTTAGATGGTGATGTGTTGGACAAAGTTTGTTTGGCAAGGATGTTTCCTATAACCATCTAAGAGTATTTTGTTGCAAAGCTTTTGTTCATGTTCCAAAGGATGAGAGGTCTAAGTTGGATGTTAAGAAACGAGAATGTATATTTCTTAGTCATGGTTTTGATGAGTTTGGCTACATATTTCATAATTTGGTTGCAAAGAAAATTATGAGCAGTTGTAATGTTATATTTTTTTAAGATCAAACCATAATGGATATTGCTAAGGCGGAGAAGACGGTGTTATATGATTTTAAAATTGGTACTAATGTTGATTCAATCCCTTCAAATGAGTTATATAGACAATTACCATATCAAGTTTAAGACAGTGCTCAATATGAAGTCAAATTTTATATCATATTCAATGTCAGATTTAGAATCATGTTCAAAATGATCGGGGGGTATATAGTAATGGTATTTAGACTAATATGCTATTGATGTTCAGTAAGATCCTCATATAGTTCCACCTTTAAGAAGATCTACCAGCTATCATCATCCATCCACTAAATACTCTACTAATGAGTATGTGCTTTTGATTGATGTAGGTGAACCTAAAAGTTTTGAAGAAGTGATGGAAAATGTGAACAAGAAAGAATGGATTGGTGCAATGCCAAATGAGCTAAAATCTTTGTATAACAATAATACATTTGAGTTGGTGACATTGTCTAGCGGGTAAGAGAGCTTTGAAGAATTGATGGATTTATAAATTGAAGCATGATGAGAATACTTCACTTCCTCAATACAAAGCGATACTTGTGGTTAAGGTTTTTAGACATGAAAAAAAGGGAATTGATTATGATGAGATTTTCTCACCTATTGTCAATATGTTTTTAATCCAAGTGGTTTTGGGAGTGGCAACTAGTCTTGATCTTGAGGTTGAGTAAATGGGTATCAAGACAACCTTTCTTCATGGTGATCTAGATGAAGAAATTTACATGGAGTAGCCAGAAGGATTCAAGGTAAAGGATAAAGAGAACTATGTTTGCAAATTAAAGAAAAGCTTGTATGGCTTAAAGCAAGTACCAAGGCATTGATATCAAAAATTTAAGTCTTTTATGGGGGAGCAAGCCTACAAGAAGACTACTTCTTATCATTGTGTATATATGCAGAGATTCTCTGAAGATGATTTCATCACTTTGCTACTTTATGTAGATGACATGCTTATAGTGGGCTAGAATGCTTCAAGAATTAAAAAGTTGAAAGAGGACTTGAGCAAGTCATTCTCAATGAAAGACTTAGGCCTAATGAAGCAGATTCTTGGCATGAGAATTATCCGTGACAGGAAAGCCAAGAAATTGTGGTTGTCTCAAGAGAAGTACATTGAAATAGTATTTTAAAGGTTCAAGATAAATAAAGCTAAAGTGTCGAGCACACATTCTGCTACTCATTTCAAGCTTAATAAGAAACAATGTACAACAAGTGAGAAAGAGGTGAAAGACATGGAAAGAGTTCCTTATGCTCTATAATTGGTAGTTTAATGTATGCAATGGTTTGTACAGGGCCAAACATGCTTACGCAGTTGGAGTAGTTAGCAGATACACCTCAAATCCCAAAAAAGAACATTGGAATGCTTTGAAATGGATCCTAAGATATCTCTGAGGCAGTTCTAGTTTAAAACTTTAAATTAGGAGTGAAAAGACAATTGTTAT
Source organism: Aleurites moluccanus (assembly GCA_948193065.1). Classification (NCBI taxonomy): domain Eukaryota; kingdom Viridiplantae; phylum Streptophyta; class Magnoliopsida; order Malpighiales; family Euphorbiaceae; genus Aleurites; species Aleurites moluccanus. The sequence goes on from CANXYC010398624.1 coordinate 9,127, forward strand.
TGGATTTATAGACTTAGACATGGCAGATGATGTTGATAGTAGGAAGCTCACTTTAAGCTATTTGGTAAAGTTTTCAGGGGAGCTGTGACATGGCAATTGATGTTGCAGAAATGCATTGCTCTATCTACAACATAGGCAAAAATTATTATTGCATCGGAAGCATGTAAAGTGTTGCTTTGGATGAAAGAATTCACACAAGAACTTGGTCTCACTCAAGAAAGGTATATTTTATTTTATGATAGTCAAAGTGTTATGCATCTTGTTAAGAATTCTATATTCAATTAAAGATTCAAACATATTAATGTAAGGTATTATTGAATACGAGATATCAGATGAAACTTGAGAAGATACATATTGAAAACAATGTTTCAGATATAATGATAAAGGCACTTCAATGAGAGAAGTTTGAATTTTTTCGGCGCCTAGCTAATATAAAAATTGCTTGATAGCTAATTATTTGGAATTTCCTTCATAAGTCCAGTCCAATGGGCTTTTAGAAGTTGTAGAGCCCACGACTTTAAGACATAGCAGCTAAATAGCAAAATTTAGGGTTAGAAAAAAAGAGAAAATAAGCAGTCTTTGCCAGTAAATCCAACAGTGAAATCTTCTCCGATTTGGACAAAATTTTCAGTGTTGACAGCTTTGTGTAGCTATTTTCAATCTGGTTGATAAAGGTTGATCTGTGGTCCGATTGAACTGATTTTTGGTGAGTAGTTACAGAACATATTGTTCTTCATTCTGGACGACTGGATCGTTGCTTGAAGCTCTGTAACTTCAGAAATTCTAGTTGTTGTGGAGCTGAAATTCTGGGTAACAGACTTCTGAATTTCTTGTTTGTATTGATGTTTTCAACTTGTTATTCATTATAAACTAGTTTAGCCTGCTTTTTTGTTGGATGTTGAATTCCATTGTTGCAGTTGTGGAATAGGCTTTTGTAATTGGTTTAGATTGTATTCCTAAAGTATTTTATAGTAAAGATTTCGGTGGACTCCAAAATCTGTCCAGTGTTTTTTCTCCTTCGCATTGGGAGAGTTTTCCACATAAAAGTTCCAGTGTGATTGTGGTGCTTGTTGCATTTATTTGTAATTCAGAATTATTGCATTGGCTTGTGATTATTTGTTCCCCATAGGTTCAATCAAAGTGGGAAGTTAACCGCTATCTTCCCTAACAATTTATCTTGTAATGCTAAGAAACCAACATAAACAATGGTAAAAGATGTTAAGAAAATTAGTATTATAAGTTAATAAAATAAATTATATATAAAGTGCAATGAAATCTATAAACAAAATTGATCAATATCTAAATAATTTTTTTTTAATTGAATCACTATCTAAATAAGTCCAAACAAAAATTTTCAAATAACTACAAGAACTCTCATATGCAAAAACTTAAAAAGAATTACAAGTCTCAATAGATAGTTATAGGAATTCATATATACTAAACTTCAAAAATTGCAAGTCTCAAATAGATCTAGCATGACAATTACTTACAATAAGTTCCATGTTGGTTTGTTATTTTGCCTTTGTGATCAATCTATTAACATCAAAATATGTTAGCATGAGAATTAGTAAAATGAAAACATGAAAGTGTAGAACACCTTAATCATACTCACCTGGCAATAATTAGAGGACCAATATGATTTGTACTAGGAGATCGGCGGACAATGAAAAGCAAATAGAAGAACATTATTTCAAATAATCAAATGATATCATCGTAACTAGCTGCTACAAATGTAAATGATGTTAGTGTCTATTGGATACCACACGTATATATAACTTTTAACACAAAATTAGGAAAAATTGCAAATAAAATTTTTGAACTTTTTAGAAGAGGAGAGAGATTTTACCTGGGGTTTCACCAGAGAGTGATTTCCATTTTTCGTATGTTTTTAAAGAGACCAAACATGTACATAATTCTAGAAACTCAAATAACATCAATTATAAATTAAAGTTGAAAAAAAAATCAAACTGTAAGGTTCATAGAAAGAACTATAAGTTTCGATATGAATCAAATTAAAAAAAAAAAAAAAAATACTTTAGTAAGAACTATTGAGAAATCCAAAATGAAAAATGGAATAATTTTCGAGATAGAAGTAAATTACTTATTGAATTGATGAAATGCAAGAGATAATAATGCAAATGAAGAAAGTAGAGAAACTAATCGGTTGATTTCCCACTTTAGCGACTTGGTATCTAATTACTGGGTATAATAATTGCCCTTTCATAGGCATGGACCGATAAAAATAGATACAATAAAAGAATAATCGATAGTCGTTGAGAGAGATTAAAGAAGGAAAGAAGATGAAAATGGCTAGAGAAAGAAAGGGGAAGAGTCAAGTGAAAAAAAAAAGGGAAGCATAAATTAGGTTTATTTTTTTCTTTTTATGTGCAATTAAATAGATTTACTTATCTCTCAAAAAAAAAATTATATATGCATTAATAAAGAAAAAATATCAACACTTATTAATTCAAGCGGTAAAAAATTCTTTTTCTTTAAATAAAATTTCGAATTTAAACCTTGTAAATAAATAAAATAGATATTAAAAAAGATTTATCTTTTTTTTTTTCGATTTAAATCTGAATTAATCGAAATGAGTGGTTATTAAGAGTAGTATCGGTTTGATTTGGTTGATTTGAAAGGTTATTATCAAGCTAAATCAATATTTTCAATTTGAAAATTTTTCAAACCAAACTAAATTATCAGTATAATCAACCCGTCGATTTTTGTTCTATTTAAATACTTTCGATTTATTATTTTCAAACAAAAATTTTTTTTTTATAAATTAATATTATTTTATTATAAATTTAAGGAAAAACAACGATAAAATATTTATAAAAAAAATTTCAAAAATAATTTAATATTATACAATCCAAAATTTATCTATTTCAGTAATTAACACATCTAAAACTGTATTTTTTTTCTCAAGAATTAGATTATTTTTTATTTATTTTTAGTTAATTTTTATGTATGGTATTTTTCTAAATTCTAAATTAATTTTAGGTTAAAAAAAATATATAATTGTATGTAAAATAAAATCAAATATATTTAATTGTAATTATGGTAATATATATATATATATATATATATATATATATATATATATATATATATATATATATATATATATATATAACTTCGGTTTGAAATCGAAAAAATATTCAAATCACAAATCAAATCGAATTTTTTTTATTCTATTTTAAATTAAACTAAATCAAATAAATTATGAAACCATCTGTTTTGATTTAATTTAATCAATTCAGTTCGATTTAGTCAATTCAATTGGTTTGGCTTTCACCCCTAGTAGTTATTAGATACCGATAGATTTTTATTGAAAAAAAGGGAAAAAAATAATCTTTTTAAATATAGCAGCTTTTTATGCTTCGCCTTTATGAATCGCCATAAACTAAAGGTTGTTTAATTAAGCGCCTAAAAATACGCAATTGGATTATTTAGAGGTGATTGTTTGTTTGAACTGCCCAACAATTAACCTTGCCAAAAGCCCCATTTTTTAATACTAGTATGTGTTTTGGTTTCTTTTCACCCAAAAGTCTTCTCCCCAAAAATCATCTGTTCGTTGAAGATAGTTGGATATTTATAATGCTTTTCTACTGAAGAGAGCAAAGGATGAATTACATGGCTGAGAGTGACTAATGAATCAAGGTCACATTGTGAAGCCTTGTGCTTACATGATTGAACTTTATTTTTTGTTTGTGGCAGATATTGTCTGTCAGATGAACTTACAAGGAGTTGTTGGGATGATTTTCCTTATGTGCTAAACAGATCATTTGTTGACGAAATGAGATGCTACTAGAGCGAGATGCCTGATGTTTGGATGATTGTGAAGACGAGGTATGAGATAGTCTGTGTATGATGCATTGGGCGTTATTGTTGGAGCTTGGATGTTCAGATATTTTTATGCCTACTTTAGTGTCTCACATAGTTTCATTTCTGTTTCCGTGTTTCGTGGAGATTTGTTCCTAGAGGTGTGACAAAGCAGTGTAACTAACAATATTTGTATTGTTTCGACTTTTCATGATGAACAGAAGCCATAAATTAATCAACCGAGAAAATGGAAGATAATCAAAATCATCTCAAATTTGTCTTTTGTTCAGTTGGATTATTAAAGCTTAGGGCCTAATATGATTCTACGTACCAATAAATGGATTGTGAAATTCTTAAATTGTGTTTTGGGAGGTTTATCCTTTTCCTCAACACCTAACAACATGCTCAGTTTCATGGCCTCTCTTTGCAGGTCAACAATAACTAAATTTTGGGACATTAAACTGCTTTTTTCTAAATGTAGCAAGTTTCACCTACTGCTATTTGTGTTACTTTCTTACCAATTTCAGTTTGTTAACTTAATTAGAGTGTAATAGTACAAGTTTTCATACTATTGACATTTTATAATGCAAATAATTTATCATAATTAATTGAATTTGTACAAATTTCATACAATTATTGAACCTTATAGAATTGGTTGATATGTGACCAAATTATTCATTTGACAAACTAAACCTATTGAGAAATTTTCCCTAATGTCGTTTCAAAACTTGAAATGTTAGTATGGTTTGCTAATTAACTTACTAGAAAAAAGACAAATAAATTTCTTTTCCACAATAAATTTATCCTTGTGCGTTTCATATAGTGGCTAAAGATGCTGCCTTCATTTCAATTAAAGAATCTTCAAAGCACTTGGCAAGAAATTCTGGGTCAGGAATAATGTCTTTGGCCACAACAATTTGCATGTCAGCTCTCCCTCCATAGCTCACCATATGCATTGCCACTGCCTATATTTCACAATCAAACAAAGACGTACTTTTAATAAACTAGAAATTAATATCAACAATTGCCTACTCAGCTTTAATCTATCATCAAATATATAGAAATAATATTATATTATTGAACAATAAATATTAAATTAATTTTCTTCATATCATAAAGTTTCAACTTATGATTAAACTATAATTTTATTACAGTTAAAAAATTTTATATTTCGAGTAGCAGTGTTGTTAATTGTAATTAACATCAAATATTTGTACTTTTAATTCATATTTGTTAAAAAGAATTATTTGTAGTAGTGTAAAATAAAAAAAGGTTCAGTAAAAATTAATTAAAAAAATTAGATACCAATTTCTTAAGATTTTTCTAAATGATAAAAAAATATACTTTGATATCTACAATTTGAAAATTAGCAATTGTAGTCCAATCACTTTAGTTTTCTACTAGCAATTTATGAATTTCTCTCGTATTTTATACCCTATTTTTTAGTTAGATTGTACTTTAGATCCACAATTTCAAAAATCTAAGTTCACTTTAGTTTCTAAATTTTTATATTTTAAAACACTTTATTCCCTTCAAATTTTATATTTATTTTATTTGTTGATAATAATATATGGACTAAACTCTAATTCTGAAATTATAGGAATTAAAGTGCATATATATATAAGAAAAACATGTTAAAGTTTGAAGGCAATACTTGTGGTAAGCTAGATGTGGTGGCTCTTATGAATGTGATTGGGTTGCCTGCAATGGTAATCTCTTCTTTGGGTCCAATCACATTGGAGATTGTAAAGGTAGTATGACACATAATCCTGTAGTTAAGCAACCAAGCAACCTACAAAGCCAACAAGACACAACTATCTGTAAGAATATGCAATCATTAATATTCATCAATTTTAAATATTGCAAGCAGAGTTTGATATCATTTCTATTTCTATTTTTTGTTTTCCTATATGAAAAATTTATATATATATATATATATATATATATATATATATTGAAAAAAGAATGATGAAACAAGTAAAATCCAGTTATTATAATTTTCTCTTATCGTATCAATCTATTTTTTTGTTTTAGAATTAATATTAAATAATAAAATAAATAAATTTAATAATAATTTTTCTATAATTGGGAAAATAAAACAACAATATTACCAAACTACATAAATAAACTAACAATTAAGAAAAATCAATGTATATATGACTTTGGCAATAGATTCAGCTTCAAAAACCCCTCCTCCAATGCATATATATTAAATTAGTATTGCATTAATAATTAAATATATTAATGAAATACTATGTTAAAATATCTTAGTTAATTAGCTATGGTAAATTGATTTGCACCTTTGATCCAAGCAATGACATAACTAAATCTCCAATTTGATATGAGAAGTGAGCCTCTAATGTCTGCTTCTTCCTGTCTATCATGGTCTTGGCTCTTTTCACATACTGAAGAGGCTCAATTTTTTGATAATGTACAGGCAGGAGCATAATCCCAAATTTGTTACCCCATCCAGATGCTGAATTGCTTTTCATCATTTCCTGATCCGACAACCAGTCATTAAATTAACCATATTTAAACAAATATTGCAAAGTAATGGAGGGTGAAGAAGTTTATATACTGACCTGTAATCCTGGTTGCTTTCTTAAATTAACCATAGTTAATCCTGTTAGTTGTTGGCCTTCTTTTAAAGCTGACAAATACATTTATCAAAGTGAGAAGATGTTTGATTACAATTCCAAAGTAGAATATTTATCAAAACCACAAAAATTTACCAAACTTAAACTTAGAACATATTAAAAAAAAAACAAAAAGGAATATACATTTAGGGGATCGATGATCCAAGTATCTTGATAATCCAGCTGATATGATACCGAATAGAACATCATTTATGGTCTGCATCGTTACAGAAAATCAATGTCATCATTCCATCATAAATATGTTCAAGTGATTGCAAGTTATTATTTGCAAAAATGTCATATCAAAATGAAAAATACATCCTAATAATCCACCCCATTGAAAAGTTTTTGATGAATTGAAGATAAATAAAACACAATACAATATATGCAATTTTGCTATATTGTTGTCCTTTATTTCACATATATGGAGAATATTTTCACAATCAAAATAGAAAAAACTAGCATGTATATTAACCTATAAGTCTTTTACTTAGTGTTGTTAATAGTGTTTAAGAGCTGAAAGATTTTGAATTTGAATCATCCTTGTAGTCAAAACTTTAAAAAAAAAACAAATATCCTAACACATTAGATGCATTTATTGTGTAATTTCACTATTTTTTCAACTTTTATACCATTTGATTCAATATTTAATTAGAAATATGAGTTGAGTATGAGAGTGCACTTCTACACCTGTCGAAAAAATGGTTTTAGTCTTTGGTAGACATATTGACTCAAAATATTTTTATCCAATTGAAAATTTAAAAAAAAAAAAGGAATATTTTCATATATTTTGGACAATTTGCTTGATAACTTCATTTTGTTTCTATATGTATTGCTATAAAAACGAATTTAAAAAAAAAAAATCATTTTTAAAATAATTTATATTTTCGTGGCTAATAACGGTTAGTATTTCAATAATAAAGGCTTAAATTCTATTTAGGGAAATAAGATAAGAAGTTTATGAGAGAGAAAAAGCTAATGTCCATTTATGTAGCTCATCCAATAAAAGAAATAAAAATAATTACTTTTTTAGGAGGACCAAAATCCTAACAAACCACAAACTTCAATAAAAATGACGGTTTGAATATTTCAAACTTTTAAACAATTTGCTATTTTTTTAAAGATTAATTATTATTTTTCACCAGTAAAATAATTTAATATATTAAATATTCTTGACCTTTTAAAAATATATTATAATTCTCCCTGACAAATGTCACAATATACTACTAGACACTTCCATCCAATTTTACTCTTAATCAACCGTTAGTCAACCTTATAAGGATAATAAAAAGACATAGATATCTTTACTATTTAATTTTAATTAATTACATTTTATTTTTTTAGAGTTAAAAAATATATTTTCATATTTTTGACAAATTTGAAAATAAGAATAATTTTTAAAAATATTTTTATTTTATTTTTTAAAAAATAAAAAAAAATTAAAATAAAAAATAAAAAATAAAAAATATTTTTTACTTTTTATTTTTAAATTTGTCAAAAATATGAAATTAAATTTTTTATTTGTATTAAAAATTTTAAGAAGAAATAATTTAATTTCTTCTTAAATTATTTTTTAAAATAAAAAATAAAAATATTTTTTATAAAATACTTTTGTTTATTTTTTATTTTAAAATTTGTCAAAAAATATGAAAATAAATTTTTTCATCCAAAAAAAAAATTTTAAAGTAAAAAATAGAACGTAATTAATTAAAAATAAAAATAAATGATTTACTAATGTCAAAATTGGATTGAAGAATTCAGTAATATATTGTGACATTTGTCAGAAGGAATTAGTATATTTTTAAAAAATTAGAATGACTTAGTATATTATGTCATTTTACAAAAAAAAAATAACAATTAACCATTCTTTTAATTCAGAATCCATTGATGAATAGTCTAATTTAAATAACCTCAATTAATTTCTAATAACCTCATTCAACCAATTTACGTTCAAAGACAAAAGTTGAAACTCCAAAGAAATAGACTTACATATGTTGGTAATTAGTGAGAGGAAGTAAGTTAGAAAAATTAACAAACTAGAAATCCATCAAGTCTTTGCCGAAGAAGGACTGGAATCTGAATTCCTACACGCATGCCTCTACATTTACTGGTCGCTAACAACCAGGCACATCAAATTCAATCCATTCAAGATAACATCACATCATACACGACAAAGAAAACAGATTTAACCACTCAAGTCTAATCCAGCACAACTCATTATTAATATAAATGTATAACAAAACCCCAAATCCTTCAACAATGAACCACCAGAAAAACAAATAGAAATAAATAAAATTGCCAATCCAAATCAAATAATAATGACAATAAAATTGCCAATTTTTACACGGCACAGCACATCAATCCACTAACAAAATATATAATGATAATAAAACTCCCAATTCTTACACGGCACAGCAAATCAATCCACTAACAAAATATATGTTCTCTTCGAAAAAATAAATTCAAATTATTATTTTTTTCATTCATCCAAATTATAAATCATTTTTCCTTTTTAAAGAATAATTAATTTTTTAATTTATTAATATATTCTTATTTGATATATTTTATCATTAATGTATCATCTTTTTATTAATATATTATTAATCAATTTTATTAGACTATTAACCAAAACATACATAAATTTTTTTATATTTCTTATCAAATAATGAAATAATTGAGTTGTTAACACATTAACCAATAATAAAATTTTATTGATTTTGATATTTAAGTAATAAAAATAATTAAACAATTTTTATTTTCAAAATAATTATTTACTAATAAAAATAAAGGGTATTTATGAAAAATATTAAATAAAAATTATTATTTTGACTAAATTAACTATTTTTCTTAATTTTTATGAAAATAGAAATAGGTCTATTTTTTTTAGACGGAAATAATATATAATATATTATATATATTGTATTATTATTTAAAAAAAAATCATAAGCTTAAAAATTGATATTAAAAACATTTATGGGAGAATTGAGAATTATATAAATAAGAAAAATCATGTAAAAATGATCATAACTAAATAATTTAATTTATGGAAATTAATGCTACTCCTATGTTTTTCTCAAAAACTATATATATATATTACTTTGGGGGCAAGGGATAAGGATGTTGACTGGGCGATCCTAAGTGCACCACAATTAAGTAAGATTTCATGGTCATATCCATTTCTCCTTTTTTGCATAAAAATAAAAAGAATATTTTTTCAAAATATTACTAAAAGACACAAGCCTGGATATATTTGCTTAGCCTCCAAATGTCTATATACCTATTCTCTATAAAGGAAATACCCACTTCAACTCCATCTCATACGTAAAACAGAAATTGTAAAACTCACCCAGCCTCACTAGGTGTTGAAACTTTAATAAATATTAAATAAATTAAGAGATATAATTTAATATTATAAAATATTTAAAAATATACAATTTCAAACTGATAAAAAATAGAGTTAATTGTAATTTTCCCTCTGTAGAATCACCCATTACACTAAGTTCCTCCTGACTTTTCAAAAATATACTAACTCTCCCCTGACGAATGTCATAATATACTACTAGACCCTTCCGTCCAATTTTGTCGTTAATCAACTGTTAGTCAACCTTATAAGGATAGTAAAAAGACCAAAATACTCTTATCTTTATTTTTAATTAATTACATTTTATTTTTATTTTAATTTTTTTTTAAGGTTAAAAAATTTATTTTCATATTTTTGACAAATTTTAAAATAAAAAATAAAAAATATATATTTTTTATAAAATATTTTTTATTTTTTATTTTAAAAAATAATTTAAGAATAAATTAAATTATTAATTAAATTATTTCTTCTTAAATTTTTTAATACAAATAAAAAATTCATTTTTATATTTTTGACAAATTTAAAAATAAAAATTAAAAAATATTTTTTAAAAAATATTTTTATTTATTATTTGTTATTTTTTAAATAATAAAATAAAAATATTTTTTAAATATTTTTAAAAAATATTTTTATTTTCAAATTTATTAAAAGTATGAAAATAAATTTTTTAACCTTAAAAAAAATTTAAAACAAAAATAGAATGTAATTAATTAAAAATAAAAAACAAGGACATTTTAGTCTTTTTACTATCCTTATATGGTTGACTAAGGGTTGACTAATAACAAAATTAGACGAAAAGGTCTAATAATATATTATGACATTCGTTTAGGGAAAGTCAGTGTATTTTTGAAAGGTCAGAAGGAACTTAGCGTAATGGGTCATTTTACAGAGAGAAAATTACAATTAACCCTAAAAAATATTATAATATTAAAAAAATTGAAATTCTGAATTTCTTTATTTTAATAGGATTTGAATTCTTGACCTCCTAAAAATATATTGCTAATTAATATATGTGAAATTTTTTTTAATTAATAATTAAATATAAAATCTTTCAAATAAATTAAATATATAAAATATTGATAAAACATTGTTTAATTTATAACACATAACATGATACATTAACATTTTACATCGTTTCAAAGATAAAATATATAGAAATAGAGATAAATCTTTCAAATGTTAGTTTGTTTTTATAATTAATATTGCAATTCTTATAAATATAATTAATTAAAAATCTCTTGGCGGAGGTCCATTTCAATCCGCCCGCATTGCAGAGTAACTAAACCGGAACCTAACCGTACCTGAACACCCGGACCCTTCTATTGAGAACCAAGTGGAGTGGTCCTACTCATTGATAGCTTTTAAAACATCAGACTTCTTTTTCTAAAGGCCATGTATGAACGAATTCAAGGACAAACCTGAAACTACTACTTATTATACGTACACGCTACGCAGGTAACTCAAGGCCTTGGACTTTTTCCTCCTCTCTCTATACATAATTAATTAATTATGCACCACAAAAAAAAAATAAAAAAATAAAAAAAATTGAAAGAAAATAGAAGAGCATCTTTCACTAATCCAAATTTATGATGTCTCCTTAAACACTCGATTAATAAAAAATTTATCATATATAATATCAAATGTAAATTTTATAATCAAATTACCTCCCTTCTCATTTTTATCATATATAATACAAGCGTTGAGTATTGTTTTTAGAGTCAACTTCATAATTTTAATCTCAAATTTTCTCTTCACAATACTTAAAAAAAATAATAACAAATATTTTTTACTCTTAATCCAATATTTTTTATATATTTTAATATTATAATATTTTGTATATATTTAGTTACTTTTACTTGGATTGAGAGCTTGATATGTCAAAAATACATCAACCCCTGCTATGTAGATTTTTTTAAAGGTCAAAAAAAATTTATAAAAATTTTTAAAAATTATAATATTATAATATTTTTTATAATGAATCCAATTACATATTTTTTATATAAAATAAAAATCAAATGAATTCAAAAAATATAATATAAATATATTTAAATGTAAATCGTTAAAATTTAATAATCGTTATAAAAAATATTATAATATTATAATTTTTAAAAAATTTTACAAAAAATTTTTGACCTTTAAAAAACCTAAAAACACATCAGCCCCTCAACTCCTTTCACTATATTTCATATTAATAATAATTTATGGACTATAATTAGACATGTTAATGCTTGAATCCCGAGTGTTTACAGTAAATATTAAACTTTAGTCCACAAATTCAGCCTAATTATATAAATATCTAGATACAATAAACATGTGCAGTATTAATGTTTGATCCCTAAAAAAATATATAAAAATAATAATAATAATAATAAATAAAGGGAACAGTTAAAAGAATTTTACCGCATTAGAAACAGCATTTTTCACCGCTTTCATATCTTCAACCAAGAATTTGGCAGTAGCCACCTTCCTCGGCCAAAGCTCCACCCCATCACCACCGGAAATAACTGTTTTCCGGTCACGAACCACCAAACACCTCAAAATAAACTCCAAACAGAAAACAAAGCTAAAGAAGATCATCTTCAAAACCACCATTAAAACCTCTCTCCAATTCTTCCCTTTTTCCCCCTTCCAATCCCTCCGGCTGCCGCCGCCGCCGCCAGTGACGTTCAAGGTGGGCATCGCCTCTGGATCATCCGCCTTTCTGCAAGTCGTGAGGAACATCGACATCAGCGAGATCCCATCCCCAAGCGCGTGATGAAACCTTACTACCAAACACTTTTGCTTCACCATCACATGGATTTCCCACAAAGGCTTATCAAAGCTCAGTGGAGTACTAACCAACAAATCAGCTATATAATCATCAATTATTTTCTCAGCATCACCGTCCTCGTCATGTAACCAACCGCCGTCGGAGGCGGTGGAGGCGGCGGCGGTGTCTACTATTATGAAGTGGCGGTCAATTTCGATTTCTGTTCTTCTCCAGTGCTCGAATCCATTTTTATCGCGCACAAGGAGACTGGTAAATCTGGGGTGCTTCCCCATGAGCGAGTTTTTTACGGTGGTTTTTAAGGTGTCAACGTCGGAGTGGTGTTTGAAGCCAAGTGCACAGTGGATTATGGTGTCCATTTCTGGCCGGAGAAATAGCCGGCCAGCCGGAGTCACTGGCTCGTCGGAGATATTTTGCACCGCCGAAGCCATTTGATTTTATTTTGGAAGAGAGAATGAAGAACCGAAGACACAGATTTCTACAAGACTTCTGGGAAGAAAATTTCATTTCCAAAAAGCTGTTAGAACTTATAAAATAATAATAAAAAAAAAGAATTGTCTCGTAATGATGTGATGTATTATGATTATTATATATTATTTCAACTACTTCTTAGTACGTATCGGGGCGGGTCAAATTGGAGACCCATTTTGTTAGTTTCTCTTGCATAGGTCTAATCTAAGTTCAAATTCTGATAAAAAATCTAAGTTCAAATTCTGATCAAACAATTCCTTTCCAAAAAAAAGTACAGGTTTTAGCTAGTTTTGGCATATATTTTTAACTAAAATCAACTGAATATTATTTTTTTTTTTTATTTTACAAAGTCAATTCATTAATTTTTTTTTCCGATACTATCACTCAGTATTTAAACCGTGTTTTAGCCGAATCTTTTTTATGAGAATAGCACTCTCCTTTTCATCTGAGTCAACTATTTTCGATCAATTCATTAACTTTTACGTACTTCATTTAGAGAATAAAACTGTATCTTGCCTATTTTAATTTGAGAATAAGACTAATTTGATCGACTTAATATGCAACGGCGGACCTAAAAATTTAATTCAAAGAATTACTTCACACAAAATTTTTAAATATAAATAAATTTTATAAATTATAAATTCATATTTATTATATTTGATGAGAATAAAAATTTATTTAAAATATTATAGCATTAATTTTATAAATTTAGGTGCATTTCCATTAGATTCTATAAATTTAGTAGAGTTAGATTTTATGAAAATTAATAGAATTTATAAATAAATTTTAAATTAACAAATTTATAAATTTTACATTTAATACTGTTAACCCTAATTATGTGTCATAGCCTAATTAGTGTATTTCCTATATAAGAAAAGCTAATAAATATATAATTAATTACAATATAATACGAATAAAATCTACTCTAAATTAGAGTACAAAACCAGCTTTTTACACTAATTTTATGCAAGAAGAGATTTTTATCAGGTGTTAATAATGCCCTCACAATCCTTTAATTGACTGCTAAAAAAATTAAAAGATTGTATATTTTCTATTCAATCGGCCGAATAAATGAGCTCTTCTTGAACCAATATCTTGCTTGGACTTCAAAATTAATTTGTTGCCTTCAAACGTAATGAAATTAAATTTATCTAATACATCGGTTCCAAGTAATGCTAATCATGCAAATTTTAAATTATGATTACATCGACTTATTTATTTAAATTTTCTATTTTATTTTTTATTTTTATATATTAAATTACTTATTTTTTAAAATATTTAGTAATTAAATTTTTTCATAACCACCCTCAACCATTAATTGTCACGAACCATGTATTACAAGTGTCACCATATAAAACTCTAGTAGGGCGAATGCAAGCAATTAGTCTTCTCAATCACAAGTGTCAATCCTTGTAAAACTCCAGTTGGTCGAATCCAGTCTTATCAATCACACTGCTGTCATCCTTCAAACACGGGCAAATATCACTTTAATGAATAGTGGCATTAATTAATTGAAACTATCCCATGCTACGATCAACAAAAGCCACTTTTACTGCATAGTCGAGCCCACTGATAATCTTTCATATTCATCTATGCCTCGTGGGAGTTAAATCGAATGATTGCTGAGTATTTTTATATAACAATTTTTTATATAATATATTAAAGTGATTTAAAATAATTTATAAATTTTTTTAAAAATTATAAGTTAATAATTTTTTATTTAATAAATTTAATAATATTTTTTTTTATTAAATAAAAATTAAATAAATAATAAAAAATATATTATAAATTTTATGTATTAAATTTAACGGTCTAAATTTATTATATTTATAATATATTTTTTATTATTTATTTAATTTTTATTTAATATAAAAAAATATATCATTAAATTTATTAAATTAAATATTATCAAATTATAATTTATAAAAATTTTTAAATTTTTAAAATATACCACATAAATATTATTGTATAAAAATAATTGAGAGCCCAACTCTCCCCTCAACCCCCAAAGTTTAGACAAAGAAATATTTATTTGAGTAACCACAAAGCTGATCAGCCTCCAACTGTAGTTGGATATATAAAAATTAAAAAACTAAAATTTCAAATTAAATTATAAATTTTAAAATAAATTTTATATTTAAAACAAAGGACGATAAATATAGAATTCGTTTAGAAATATATTATTTTAAAAACTTTGTTTGTCACTCTAATGAATAACATATTGATTTTCTCTATAGATAAGTATTTTTCTCCTTTGATTCAAGGATACAATTAGTTTATTATATCACTTAAAATAAATTTATTTTCACTTAAGATTAATATTTTAAAGTAAAAGATTAAAAAATAAGTGAAACTAAAAGACAATTTAAAATACACTTAAATTTGAGACTATATAATTAAAGATTAAAAATAAAGCAAAATCAAGATATATTAATAATTTGTGACGTAATATAATTAGCGTTTAAAGTAAAATATAAAAATTTTAGGGTATTTTATAATTTAATTAATTAAAATATGACTTTAAACAATTGAAAAAGAGATTTTAATTTTTTTTTTTCAAATCCTAATTTCAAGTAAAATAAATAAATTACATGTATTAAAAATAGAATTAAAAATTAAAAATAACTTGTTAAGACCATTATAAAAGATTTTGAAACTCAAACCAACTCATCTTAATTTGAAAGTATGAGTATATTGTAGAGTTTTAAATTAATATTTATTCATATATAATAAATTTATTTACTATTTAGCAAAAATTATGATCTATTATTCACTATTGATAAAATAAAACTATTTTGAACTCCATTTGAAATCTATCAAATAAAAAATTCAAAAATTTTAAAAATATTAAATTATCTAAATGAAGACATCACTAAAATCCACATGGATTAGAAATCGAAAAATCCATCATTAATTTATGTCAAATAGCAACAAAAAATTATTGATTACTATTTTTTCGGTATTCAATCGAGGTAAAATTGATAACCACAGAAAGCTCATAAAATGAGGAATCCAACGAAGTAAAAATCACTGGGAAATGAGGTCAAAATAGGCTTGAAATGGCAGAAAAATCGGACTGTCGGTGAGCTTCATCGGACGGTGCGTGTAGTGGCTACAGGCGCGGCCAGTTGTCGGCTTCTGGTGGCTGACTCATCTTCGGCCGCTGATCATACTGAGTCGGCGCATGTCGCTGGTCGAACCTTCGTCAGCAGCGAAACACTAATCAGACCTCTCTCTCACACACACACAGCAGACTAATTGGCTCTCCTATATATATATAATAATATAATAATAATATAATTTATTAATAATAACTTATCTATATAAATTTTAAATTTTGAAAATGTCTGAAATATTTTAAATTTAATTTTGGTGTTTAAAATTAATAGTCATACTACCAGACAATTAATCACATATAATTAACTAAAGATAGGTATATACAATTAATTTTAATTGTAGAATCTACATGTTGTTGAAAGACAAATAAAAATTAGTAGCAAAATCATCTCATATATAAAAATTTAATTTATGACTAAAAGTTTTTAACAATACTATTATAGACATTTGAAAATACCAGTAATATATATACGATTAATATATATTGATATCTACTGTTAATATATTATTGTAAGTATGCATTTGAGATTAATTATTAGTTTTAACAGTAAGTATAAATGATATTAAATTAGTGTTATTAAAACTAATTTTTATTATAGTATAAAATAGTCTATCTTCATAAATTTAGATATAATTTGAAAAAAAAAATTGATTTTGATTTTTATTAATTATTATAAAATAATATCCATTGAACTCTAACATAGTCATGGACTAATGGCATAAAGAAAAGGAGATATGGAATATTATGATAGGGAAGATTACAAAGTTGAAGCTAGCAAGGAGTTGAGAGGAGCAGCTGTACTATGCCACATTTTGGATATTTATAAATTTTTAAAAATTATAATTAGATTGTATTTGATATAATAAATTAAATGATATGTTTTTTTTGTGTTAAATAAAAATTAAATAAATAGTAAAAAATAAATTATAATAATACGTTAAATTTAGACTGTTAAATTTGATACACAAAATTTATAATATATTTTTTATATTCTTTTGATTTTTGTTTAATATAAAAAAAAATATATTATTGGATTAATTATATCAAACACAATCAAATTATAATTTTTAAAAATTTTTATAAAAATTTTTAAAAATTATAATTTAATTTATAAAAAATTTTAAAATTTTAAAATATGACACATAAAAAATTAAAATGCAAAAATGCACATTCCAGCTACCAAGTTTGAGGCTGGAGAGATTAGTTTTTGTTCCCACATGCATAGTTCTATGCGTTGTTAGTTTCAGGGATGGGAAAAAAGAATTGATAAGTTTGATCAATTGGACATTTATCATTCATGTTCGCTTAAAATAATAAAATAAGAAGTAATAGACCAATAAGATTTTGATTTTATGAAGTTGGTTCCACTATAACAAAATACTCCATCCATTTTATTTATATAGTATAATTATTTTTACACAAAAATTAAGAAATAATAATTTTTTTAACTGAATTTTTTTTTATTTATCTTTAACACATCAATTACTATTATTTTTATTTTATTATTTTAATTGTTCATAAAATTTACATTTAAATAAAAAAATTTATTGGATGATATCCAAAAATATAAATGGATAAACAAAAATCAAAGAGAGAGATGTTAATTTATTTTTGATAATATAATTTACTCTAATGCAGTATAAAAAATTATTTATCACTACATAGAAATTATCATATAATTAATATATTTTACAAATAAAAAAAAGACAAAATAAATTTTATATTTTAAGCCAAATCTATTTTAAATAAATTTATCTATCATATGAAATGTTATACATATGAGGGACAAAGATTTTAAAATCTCAAATTTTCTGTCAATAATCATTAAATTCTCTTTATATCCTTTATGTTATTCATTATTTAAAATTAATAAAAATTAAATAGATAAAGAAATTTTAATAATATTATTATTATATTAATCAATTTTCGAAATAATTATATTTTTAAATCTTATTATACCTTTAAAAATGATTTTTTAATAAAATATATAAAAAAGAACACAATTATTTTATTCAAGTAAAAGGCAAATTTTTTTAGGAATGAATTGAATATTCTAAAAAGAAGTAAAATAGAAAAACTACGGAGCATAATAATCATAATAATAGTAAGTTTTTTTCATATTTATTTTTCTTTTAAATACATTTTATTTATTTATCTTGCACAAACCCAACTTTATTGAATAATGACAGCTTTTCTATTTCTATTGAATAATTTGCCCTTTACTTAAAATAAAAGAATTTTCTTTTTTATCTATTTTATTAAAAAAATTACTTTCAAAAATAAAATAAAATTTAAAAATATAGATATAAAATTATTTTGAAAATTAATTAATATAATAATAATATTATTAAAATTTTTTAATCTATTTAAATTTTATTAATTTTAAATTATGCCATATACCTTATTAATACGGATAAAGGGAAGGTAATATATAGAAAGTTTTTAACACTCTTATAATCATAAATATCAATAGAATGTCCATTTAGTTTGTCGAAGATTACCTCGTCAATAATTAATTACCATTAAATTTATAAAGCGGTCAGTAGGGTTTTAATTTTATCATTAAAGTCACCAATGAAACTGTCCATCAATAATTTTTTGTTGATAAACCATTGCGACTTGACAGTATAATAATTTCAGTTCGTAATTATTTACCCATCTATATCGGGCTGAGGAGAATTATTGTGTATTTTTATACAGCAGCTTCTCATGTATCTCATTTTAGCTATCTAAAAATTTTTATAAAATTTTTAAAAATTTATATTTTGATAGTGTTTGATGTAATGAATTTATTGATATATTTTTTTATACCAAATAAAAATCATTTGTACAGCTAAAAATACATTATAAATATATTTTTTATGCGAAGTGGCATTACCGGAGCAGATTGGCGAAGTGAAAATTGCGAGTTGACTTATGCGAGGTGGCATTACCGAGGCGGATTGGCGAGGCAAGCTGGCGAGCAGAATTTTGGGGCAGTAGTTTATTTAACCAGTGTCCAGTAATGATTTT
This sequence comes from Aleurites moluccanus, assembly GCA_948193065.1. NCBI lineage: Eukaryota > Viridiplantae > Streptophyta > Magnoliopsida > Malpighiales > Euphorbiaceae > Aleurites > Aleurites moluccanus. The sequence goes on from CANXYC010398624.1 coordinate 28,314, forward strand.
CTTCACGATTTTTCTTTCTTCTTCTTTTCTTTCTTCTTCAGTTCTTCTCAGATTAGTTCCATTTATTTTCTAATGCATTAATACTCAGAATTAATGCATTAGCTCTCTAGATTATCATATTTTAAGGCATCAATCGTCAGTTTCAAGCAGATTAATTCAAGAAAATCAGTTTTGGATAAATAAGGTAAATTTTCTTCAAATGTCATTTTCTTTTAGATTAATAAAGTCTGATAGTTAGAATAGTTAATTATGGGATATATAGAATTTATTACAAGCATCTTGAAGCTATTAATGATAATTAATGTTGGAGAAATCAGAATTTATGGACTGTCATAAATAGTAACGTGAACAGTAAATTCGAAATAAATTTCAGATTTTCTTTAAGAGATGAATTAAATTGATGTTGGGAATTAAAAATAGAAACTATAAGATGGTTAAATGTTAAAAAATCATATTGAGTATTATTGATTAAGGAAAATTCTAATTTTGAATATTTAGGGAAAATTTCTTAGGAGGAGAAAATCAAGGAAATTGAGGAGATTATCGTTGAGCAACTATTAAAGGAAACTCAAGAGTAAATTGTGTAGAGGTAAGTATGAACATTGCATTTGCTTGTTGCTTCTTTGAAACGATAAGTCCAAGCATTCTTATTTTTCACCCATATGATTCTCATATATTTGATATTGTATTATCGGACTATTAAATGGAAGTTCTAAGATATTCTAAAACAAAAACTTACCATTTGTTTCATGTGATTACCATGTACATATATATAATGTAAGTGACTTGGTCAACCTTCTTGGATCAAGTTCATATGATTCCTACTTGTTAAACTTGACTGAAATTATGCTATATGTTGATGGTCTTGCGACCAATATGTTTCTTATGAGATTGTAACCATATGACCCTATGGATAGAACGCTCTTCCCAACGAGAGTAAATTCATTGGTCCATTGTGCACTTTGGGAGCCTAACTGATAGGGTTTTATTAGTGTTCTACCTAGAGGGGACCATGAGCTCTAGGCGTATGCCTGGCCAAGCATGCGTTTACGATAAGGTAGCAAGGACTACCGATGCGCTCTGTTGTGATAGGTAGAATGGCTACTGATGCACTCTATAGTTCTATCATGTGATTTGACAGTGCTATTCGATTATGAGCACTTCTGTTCTTATAAGCCTAACCATATGATGATTTCTTACCCCTGTTCTTGGAATCGTACTTTCCTTTGGATTTATATATATATATATATATATATATATATATATATATATATATATATCGCCAAAAAATAGATAAATATAAAAAGAAACTGTGATATAAATCGAGATGTTGTTAGTCTAACAAAAACAGTAGGGCTCACTATAAAATAACACTCTAAAATC
>CANXYC010398630.1:0-61727 GCA_948193065.1 Aleurites moluccanus
TCTTATATTTTAATAATATACCTCAAAATATAACAAAGAGAGTTATAGATATATATTATAAATATATAAATTCATAATATATATATATATATATATATATATATATATATATATATATATATATATATATATATATATATATGCATCAAATTTTTGTCACCTCGTCAAATTAGGAAAATTATATTTAATTGATTTCAAATCAATTAAATGCTAAATAATAGTTTGTCCAATTTTAGAATTTGATAAGATTTCTAATTATAATTAAAGTGTAGTTAATTAAGATGATTTAATACAAAATAGTAATAATATGTTTAATAAATATAATTAATAAATTATTTTATAAATATACTAATGATTTTATATATTTAATTATATAGTTATAATGATTATAAAAAATATGATACAAGTTATAAATACAAATAAATATTATATATACATATAAATAATTTCATATAAAAATCAAATAAATAATACTAATAATTTATTTCAATAAAAAATAAAATAAAATAATATATATATATATATATATATATATATATAAGATGAAATAAAAAAAAAATATCTTATGTACTAAATAATATATAAAAATTGGTTGGACAGCCGTCTACTTAATTTATAAGATAATTAATTTGAATTTTTGATTTTTTTTGAAAAAAAAATTATATATAGAATAATTAAATAATAATGATTGAAAATTAATTTGGTAAGCTATAACTTTCAAAGCCAATATAATTCGTACATTAATTGCATGAGCATGAGACAGCCTCTTTTCTAGACTACACTATGGAAATTAGACAATAAGGAGTCTATTTGTTGCATCCGCTCTTCCGCCGGCCATGGCCTGCCTACGCATACAGTCGATTGTGTGGCGTATATATTGGCCGACACATCAAAGGGACGGTTATGTACTTCTTTAAATTTGTGCTCATCACACAAATAAAAAGAATTTTCTAAAATTGTGGCTATTTCAATTTTTAAAAAAAAACAAAAAAGAAAGGAAAGAAAATTGTGACCCTATATTAGTCATAAAAAAGTACCGATCAAATTAATTAATTTCAAAATTGATGGTTAATCAAATAATATTATAAATTTTTGAGTCAAACATATAACAGGAAATTACATTTCGTCAATTAAATATGATTTGATTAATTATTTCACTCTTTTTAAAAAAATGAGTAATAAGGGATTTTAAATTTAAAATTCAATTCACTAATATTTTGATTAATTTAGTAATATATATATATATATATGTATATATATATATTGTTTATGGTGTTAGGATTTCCAACCCACTCTAAATGTTAGATTTGGCAGAAAAATACTTATTTATATTAGATATTTATTTTGTATTTATATAATTAATTAACTATTGTAGATAATTTAAAAAAATTATTCATATAAAATTATATTTTTATTTTTTTAATTAAAATATAATTATACTAAATTTCATCCAATAAATTTTTATTATTTTGGTGGAATGTATAAATCTACTGTAAATAAATATTTTTTCATGTGAGATATTGTGACCAAACCTTTTAGATAAATTCTTTTTAATCCAATTACCTGCAAAAATTAAGAAAAAAAAAATATCAAGAAAAATGTCAACAGGAAATGACAACTTGACAAGATACAAAGATAAACAATTAAACAAGTGATTTGTTTTTAATGATAATTACTAATTATTATATGTTTGGATGGATATGAAGAAAATGAAAGAAAAACAACAAATTTGCAGTAAAGATATTCTCATTTAAAAAATCCCAATCTTGATCTATACTTCATTACTTTATTATTAAAAGAGAAGGTGTTACGAAATTGAAAAGCATAATGATCATGTCATGTTTATAGGTAGTGATGAATATGATAAGAGAGCTAACAGTTTATTATACTATATAAAATGATTGCTAATTTAATAATCAAAATTTTAGAGAATAACAACAATTATATATGTATATTAACTAACTAACATATGTTAATTTGAGAAATAAAAAATTAATTTCTTTAAATAAATGAATTTAGATCCTATCTAGTTATAAAAAAAGTATTATTTTTATCCTACAATAAATATTTTAATTTTTTTAATATATTTAAATTTAATTATTTTATTTTTTAATTTAAATTACATTTTATCTTAATTTAATAACAATATTCTCATTAAAAATATATTAAAAATTTTAACAATTAATTAAGAAATATAAAATATGAGATAATTAAAAATCTAAAGGGAAATTAAAATAATTAATAAATTAAAATAATAAATAAATTAAAAAAATTAAAATATATCATTTTTTTTAATAATCTTATATTTTACGATTAACATATTTATTATGAAACGAAAATATATATATATATATATAATAATAATTGCAAATTACCAGAAAATATTCTTATTAATTACTTAGACGCATAAATTAATATTATTTCTTGCTTAATTAGTACACTTTTTTATCCAAATGTATACACATCACTTAATTAACCATAATTAGAGTGTTGTTTAAAAGTGTAAACACAGATTAGATTCAATTTTGCTTGTCGTAATTAAACATTGCTTTCACAATATCTTTTGTTAAGATTTTTGTTTTGACTATTAGTGTTTGTACAACATGATTCGAATGTATGAAGACATTTTGCTTTACAATTACATGATAGTTGCTTGTTTAGCATCATATGCATAACGAGTTCCAGGAGTTTTTAATTTATAGATTTTCTTTTCAAATGGTAAAGTAACTAATGAAGCTTTAATTTAGTGGTATCGAATCAAGTCGTTTTCATGATTGAAAAAACTCGAATTTGTGTTTATTGAAATTAAATTAAAAAATAATAATTTATTTATTTTGTAGATTATTATGAATCTGTAGAATTTAAACTTATAATTTCATAGTTAATATAGTAAATAGTAAAATTAATAACAAAATGTTTAACAATAAATAAATTTTGCTAAAAAAAAAAAAGAATACATGGCAGAATATGAAAATTTCTGGCTAAAAATCAATATATAATGGTAATATGAAAAATTGCTGCCAAATATTAATATATAAATAAATATTTTTTATGTGAGTATTTTTTTTCTTTTTTTGAATATTGCAGAAGATAAATTATTTATTATTGAAACTCGAAATTTATCTATGTCACTCACAGTCATATATATATATATATATACAGTTTCTTCAAATTCAAAGTGTTCGACCTAAAAGTTTTGGGTTGAGCTTTATATGAATTTGGGTTAGATTGAGTTTTCGACAATAATTTTGAATTCGAATTAAATTCGTACTGAACTTATTAAACTCAAATAAATTTATTTTGAATAAATTAAACCGACTCATATATATATATATATATATATATATATATATATATATATATATATAATGGTGGTTACATTAGAATGAGTCCATATATTAATAATATATTATATATATATTTATTATTTTAATTTTATTAATACATAAATTTATTTAAAAATATTAAATTCATATATGGCAATATTATATTTAATAGAAGTAAATTTAATAAATTAAAGTAAATTATTAATAATAAAAAAATAAAACGTGTAAATGAGTTAATCAGAACTCAGCTCAAAATTTATTGTGAATTTTGAACTAAGTAATTATTGTCAATTATAATATTTTAGTGAATTTTAAAATAATTTTAATATTATTAAATTAAAAGCTGATTAGTGAGAAGTAAATTATTAGCGCTTGGTGCAGTGATTTTACCTTCCACGTCATAAGGCGTGAGAGGAAAGCAGACTTCAGACTAGCACTCAACAAGATTTTCCATTTGAGTGCTGAAGACTTGGCTGTCAGATCTTGCACTGTTTAAAGCAGTACTCTGTTCTTCACTCCAATAATTAACTACTAACTTCTAATTGCTAACGTTATCTTATTTGAGAAAAAAAAAAACAGAAAATAAATTATTAGCAGATGTCAGAATAAATTCAGATAGAAATCATGGATCATGACGTACTAAAATCCTAATTTATTATAAGGTTGATTTGGAATAAAAAATTAAAATTAAAATTAAAATTTTTATTTTAATTTTTTAAAATTAAAATTAAAATTATATTAAAATTATAATTTTAACACTTGTTTCACACATATAATTGAAATTAAGGACCGCCAATAATGACGGTAAAAATAATAGTGGATCATCGAAAGTGATTATGTGAGACATTATTTTCGATAGTGATGATTTAGCAAGCCATTATCACTGATAATAATACTGGGTGGCGATGACGATAAAAAAGAGAATGGTAATGATAATTATGAAATTATAATTTTTATGGTTTGATAATGATATTGTGAAATTATTTTTTTAATTATATTACAAATTTATGAAATTATAGATTAAGTTTTAATTATAATTCTAGATAGCCGCTAAATATTGAAATTTCAATTTTAATTTCAACTTCAATTTCTAACTATTCAAACTAATCCGAATGAATCTTCAATTTGAGCATTCAAAACTCCAATTTACTGCAGTGAATAGAAACTTTTTAGTTAATTGAATGTTTAACAGCCATAAAAATTAACAGGTTTTAGGTGACAAATTAAATTTTTTGTGAAGCTGCTATTTGCATCTTATTTCACATAATCTCATTTTACATAAAATCTGAAATTTTTTAGATGAAATTAATCTATTATACAGGATTATGAACTAATTAATAGCAATTTAATTAATCAGTTAAGTTCACCTAATATTTTTTCAATAAAACTTATTATTTAATAATAAAATTTTAGTTTGACAATAGAGTTGCCAATAAGCATAACAGAAAAAAAAAAAAAAAAAAGTTGAAGAAACAAATTTAATATTCTTGAAATTGGACTGGCATGTGCTAATGCCCTACATATACCAAGAATCAAAGACAGAGTTTCAGAAGTAGTTAGTAAATGATAGTTTAATTTCTCTGCTGTTTCGATGATCCTTTTCAATGGAGAAAATATTGATAGTATTGCATGCCATTAACAAAAAAGTCAAGGGTGGCTTAGATACCCTACCGACACTATTTTGATAACATTGCATGCATTTCCCACAATTTCTTTATATGTTCCAAATTCTTTATATAAAAATTTATTATTTTCATATCATTTTCCTATTCATCCATTTAAGAGTTGAGAGTTACAACTCACAAATCATTTTCCATTGAAAATTTTCATAAATTTTGAAGTTGAAATTTCATTTTTTTTTTCTTTTCCAAATTAGAATTTGTATATATATAGTTTTTTAACTAATCAAATTATGACATTTTGCTTCCAAGAGTACAATAAAAAAGACATACATCTTAATCAGTTTTGGTTTTGATGTCTTTCAAGGAATAAATAACTGTGCTTCAATAATATAAATAAATAAGATGTGACTAATAATTGTAATGTTTAATTAGATGTAAATAAAATTGAATTATAATATGATTTTTAATTTGGAAATTAGTATTTTTTTTATAGATTAACAAGATATATAATATGTGAGTAAAGTATATGAATTTTCTATTATTTAAATGATTAATTAAAAATTAAAAACAAGTAAATTAAAATTAATATGAGTAAAATTAAAATATAAATTTAATATATGAAATATATTTATGATTTACACTTTATCAATTACTTACCTATAACTTTTTTATATTTTTTTAATTATTTTTATCTTATTGAAATAAATTATTAAATTTTCTTAATTTGTATGATTTTTTTTCTCAAAATATAAACATATATTCATGTTAACCTTGTATATATTATTATGATTACAAACAATTAACACATATCTATTAAATTTTATGGAATTTTTTTTTTAATAATTATAAAAAAGTATTTTTTTATTTAAACAACACATACCCTAAGTTTAATATTTAAATGAATAAATATTATATTTTTATTTTCGCTATTTCATATAATATCTCTAATTCATGCAAATAATGTCAAGTTATTCATAATCATTAAGATATGACATAAAAGATTAATTTTAATAATTAATTAAGTATAAATAATCATAAGCAAATTAAGAGATTATATCTAAATGCTACAAAATAAAATTAATTACTCATATTAATAAGAAATAAAATAAACTCAACAATTAATCTAAAAGAAATCATAGCAAGTTATTATTGAATTAAAGATTAAAAATAGAGAATAAAGTTCAAGAAAAACTATTGAGCAATTTGGATTGAGGGGATGTCCAAGTTTTGAAGGATCTTCAATCTTGAAGTTCTCTCTTTTGTTAAATATATATAAATTTCACATATATTAAATATAAATAGTAAAAAAATTTATATGTAATTGAACTCTCTAACATTAATTTAATTTTTAAGATTAACACTCTTCATATTATATAAGTTCAAATATTTATATTCTAAATTTAGTTACCTTTCGCCTATGCTAGGCTTTTAATTTCTATTCTTGATGGATTTCTTCAAGTTATATCTTTATCTGTGTCGAATTTTCAATTGTATCAATTCAATTTCAATTCTAAATTTGTAAGTGTCAATTAGATTTAATAAAAAAAATATTTTGATCTAATTATCATTTGAGAGGAGTGTTAAATATAAATCCTATATATATTAAAAAATATTAAATGATCTTATATATAATTGAATTTTCTAAACTTAATAGTTAGTTTTTAAAATTAACACTTCTAAAATTATATAAATTTATAATTAATCTTGAGGAATTAATTTAAATTTCTTTGAAATATACAAATTTGAGAAGTAAAAAAATCTGATCCCCAACTAATGAAAAGTTATGTAGAAGCAAGTCAAAAACCTTGAAAGTCTTGGAAGTCTTTTTCTATTTGAGAAATCGAATATCCAGCTCATTCTCTTCAGATGCACACAGACTGTGTAGATTCGTTATGCACACTCTGCATAAAAGAAAAATTGTGGACAACCTAAAATTAATATGCACGGCCTGTACATATTTTTCCTTATTGCTCTTCATGAAGTTCTTTGAACAATCCCAGAAAATTCTGCATGGTTGTGCACAATAAATCTGCACATCCATGTACTTCCAAAAGTGCATAAAACATCATGCATCATGCATATGTTATGTAGGATAAATGATTTAAATTAAGCTAATAGTTAAACATTTAACTGTTTGTCTCACAATTTAAGTAATTAAAATAAAATTTACACGAAAAGTTTTTATAATCTTCTTTAAAATGTTCCTATGTTAAAAAAAAGTAAAAGAAAAAAGAGCTTCTAGTATTAAGAGGATGATTAATAGTCCATAATAATTTCCTCTTTCTAATTATAATCCAAATATGGGAATGGTGATGATAATTTTATCACAAAATTAGTTATGTAATGATTTATTATTGTAATTTTTTGGGTGGCTTTAATTAGGTAAAGTGTCAAGCCACAGAGAAACTTCGATCCTTGTTATCCATAAAGGGATAATATATATAAATTGAGACAATATAATAGCTATTGTCTTCATCGAACAACATAAATAAATAAAAAAATAAAATAATATTGTTTGAATTTATGAAAGAACACAAAAGGGAAGCATATCCATCATATTTTGTAGGATATGTGGATTATTTCATGTGTGAAGAGTGACAATGGAGAGACAAAATATGCTAAGTCATTTCCATGTATATTTATTTATTTATTTCAATTATTAGTGTTTAAATTTCAAATATTATAAGTGGATTATGATTATTAATTATAATTATTATTAGTAATTATTATATGCTTTCTTTGAATAATATTAATAATATATATGGCCAATTAGGTTTGATATGATGAGTTTAAAATGATTATATATAAAAATTCATATCAATAATGTGATGAATGTAACCTAAAAATTATGTATATACTAATTAATGACCTAAACTTCTATCAAATATAGATTTAAATAATTATTTAACTTAAAAATTTCAATTTATAAGTGAGGATAATATGTCTAACACACACTTAGTAACAAATCGGTCAGAGTTTAAAAATTAAAAATGTATGTAAAAAATTTTCTAATTTAGTAAATAAAATATTAATAAGAAAAGGTGATCAAAGTTTAAATTTAAATTTTTTTATTGGATAAATTATATTTGTTATCATGTCAAAAAGCCAATTTAAATTTAATTTAATCTTATAAATGAGCCCTATCTCAAATAAAATGAGGTGACTTTCATAAACAAGTCTAAAAGTCAATGGTCCATTTTTTTTTTTTTATTATTCGTAATCACCATTAGTTATTATTACTGATAGTTAGTAATTATGAGTGTTTATAAAAGTTATTATTTATTATTGTTGTTAATATATTTAATAATTATTAAAAATAAATATTAATATTTATCTATTTAATTAAATATTATTTTTATTAAGATAATTCAGTCTTTTTATTTAAATAAATATGAACTATTTAAAAAAAATAATTAAAAAATTTATAAATAACAATTATTTAATTATCTAATAACTATTTAAAAACTAACAGTTATCATTATCGTCTCGTTTGATTTCATTATTTATAATAACAATTAATTGTTAGTTAATAGCTGATACAATAACTTAATAGATAACATCTATCACAAAAATAAATAAATAAATAAATTTAATGTAACTATTAGAAATTAAAAAATTAACAGTGATATTAAATTTTTTTACTAAATATTTATTAAAAAAATAATCAAACAAATTTAATTCAACTATTAATAACAACAAAATTAACCACTGTAAACACCATTATACTGTTGTGATCTTTATTTGTTAGAAAAATGCCAATGGAACAGCATTTTCAAAATGATCATCATGACAAAGCTAACCATACAAAAGCCAATAACATAACAATATAAAATTTTGGAAGCCAAAAAAATAAAGGTGAGAACTAGACAAGATTGTGAGCATCAAATTGATTGATCACTTCTAACCAACATAAATAATTAGAGTTAAAGGATTAAAGCTAAAGCATGCATGGAAGGAAACTTAGGTAAATCAATTCAAAATTCAGTTGCATCCTCTTCATGTTGATTTGAAAAAATAAGACAGATGGATTTGAATTTGTTGATATTTACAATAAAATTGATTCTATTGTCCAGGCATAGCTCCAACACTTGTTTTGTTGGACCAGAAATATGCAATATTGAGGAAAAAAGATTGATATTTTATTTTTATATAATTGAATATGTATTCAATTATTGAATTATTGGTGTAATAATATGTAATAAAAAATTAATATAGACACAACATGCATTCTTAAATAGAGAATCAATAAATTTTAATTAAATGGTATTGAAATAAATACAAGTTAAAAAAAAATGGAAACTAATTAAAAAAAAATATATATTTGCTTCCATTCTTTGTTTTTATTATTATTTTGAAGTAGGGTATCATGTCAATGATTGGACAATAGGGTTTTCCCATCCTCTTCAAAGTGTCATTGGAAACTACCTATCAAAGAGATGGTTTTTCAAAGGGCCCAATTAGTCTCCATCATTCAGAATACAATTGCTAGCATAAATTGGGCTAAAAGCCCTTTTTCTATTTTTAGCCCTAGATTAACAATTTAAAAAAAAAAATAGTTTAAATTCCATACCAAATACACTCATAGTACTAAAGTGTAAACATTATTCTTAAAATCATGATCCTCTCTAATTTTTATTTTCAATAACTCATTGTTGAAAATAAATTCTAAAACTCTTTATTTATAGATTGTTAGGTTAACATGAATTTGCTAGAAATGGGCCTTAGCCCATCCCTTTGTTAATTATGAAGCCCAAATCAACCTAAACTGTTCATGAACTTGAATCAAGAGCCCATTGATTGTTAACTTTAGACGTCCTGTCGTTTGATTACTGAAAAAAAAGACCTGTACTTTAACTCTGCAAACGACATGAAAGCATTTGTTAATCTTACTTAATCCTAGGATTAGAAGTTCATGACAAAACAGTGTCTGTGTCGTTTAACTGTACACTTAGTGCCACGAGAAAAGGCGGGCTTGTCGTTTGGCGTAAAGAATTGGCCTTTCTGTCTGCGCGTAGGAGAGAGCCAAGTCAAAAACAAAAAGGAAATTTCAATGATTTTTCGCGTTTCAGTTATCAAAATTCACAGATAAAATCCCAAAAGATTGAATTTTGATAAATCAAAATTAATCTTCAACAGCAATAGTATTGTCGTCTTCGCGAGAATCACGATTTGGTCCTAAGCAATCAGATATCCGCTAGAAGAAAATGGAGAAAGTGATGAACATTATAAAGCCGAAACCGAATCCACAGCAACAATTGAGAGATTGGCAGCGCAGGCTCCGTCAAGAGTGTCGCAACATCGAGCGTCAAATCAGAGGCAATTGCTCTAATTTTTGTTATTTTTCTCTGATTTTTCTGCTTTAGTTTTGATGGGTTTGTTTTGGTTGCATGGATCTGGGGTTTTGGATTAATTTGTTTTATTTTGGATTCAATTATAGACATACAGAAAGAAGAGAAAAGTGTACAAAAAGCAATAAGAGAAGCTGCCAAGAGAAATGACATGGGTTCTGCCAAGGTATTGCTGCTATACCACTATCAAATTAAATTCATCAATGTTTTAATCGATTACCATGAAGTGTTTCTGCCAAAGAACCCTTTTTGGATATCTAATCTCTTTGATTGATCAAGTTTATCCCTTTGCTTTTGCTAAGTTTTGCTGTTGTTTATAATCACGAATAAGAGGATGCCGAAAAATTGTATTTTTTTGGGGGGGGCTAAACTTACGTGGATACTCTCTGCCTGATTCTGGGTTCAAAGTTTCACATATTTTTGTCCTCTGAAAAGTGCTTAAACTAGCAAACGGTGAAGATAGTGGTGTTGCTGAGTATGCTACTGAAGGAGCAAAGTGGGTGTTTTTTCAATTTGTTGCTTTCTTTAAGTATATTAATTCAGTTATCAGTTATGAAGAAAATAATAAACTTCATACATTTGGTAGATGTGCATTCCATTTCCCTTATCATGTCATCCTGCAATAAGTGTGGTGACTTTGCATCTTGAAAGTGAATGGTATTCTTCTATCATTGGATCTCCTTCTAGCATGTAATTTTACATGTTGAGGCATGGCAACAGTTATTAGGGTACAAATGATTTTATGGGTAATATCTTATTGTTTTAAATAAAAATTTTGGTGCACCTGTTATGTGAATCCCACATGTTAAGAATGGCGCAATCTTTTTAAGTTGTAAGGGAGTGGATGCCCTTTTATTGATGCGTTATCGTAATATGTATTCTTATTGATGATGTCAAGTACTAGGATGTAAAATGGATTGAGTTTTTTCCTTATATTCTATTTTCCTTTTGTAATTTATTATAGGCACTTGCTAAGGAAATTGTGAGATCTAGAAAAACAGTAAACCAACTTTATGAAAATAAGGCACAAATGAATTCAATATCAATGCATCTTGGTGAAAGCGTGGGTAAGTTATATCTCATATTCAGCTTTTGGTTTATTTTCACCCCTAAAGATTGCAGTTGTATGTGAGTGATTGGTTGTGTTCAATGTGTATTATTGTGAGTATGTGAACTTGGGTAGGGCAGATTGTTTATTGTTTTTATTTCTTTGCTGTACAATGTATTAATACTCAAATAAGAAACTGAAAGGAATGGATGCATTGCAATCTTTTTTATCATTAGTGGTTAGAAAATGGCGGTGAGCCTCAATGCTATGGTAAAGTTTCCCTATCATAAGCTGGGGAACATGGGAATCAAACCACAGAAATAGCATTATTGTGATGGCAGGAGAAAACTTTATAACTCTCTGACCCTCCATGGAGCCTACAATGCTGCAAGCCTTGTCACTGGGACACCATTATTAGTGGTTGGAATATACTTTAAATAAACCATAATGAGACTATTTATGTTGTGAAAGAATTTAGACATGTTGGTTATACAAAAATAGCAGAATAGATAAACTGCTATCCACTTTGCTAAGGTGGTTTTGCGGGGTGGAGTGGGGGAGGACTCTTGTGGGTAGATGATGGTGACGATGGGGTTTTTCTTTGAAATCCTCTAGTAAAACATCCATAATGAAAATCATCAACCATTATTGTTTTGATTTCATGAAAATAATTAATCACCTTGGCCTTTTCTCAATTAGTTTAATGGTAGGCCCTTCTTAAGGTCGTTAGACACTTAGACTACATCTTGCTTCAGGGGAAAGGAGAAAAAAAGAATTTTTACATAGAAGAGACTTGTTATAGCAAAATTTTCTTTAATTGGTGATTGCATGTTAGAGACTTGCATTTATTTTTCTTTTAGACTGGATCAGAAATGTGGCAATGGTTTTTTTGTTAGTGCCAGATTGGAGGGTAATGAGGTTAGGTGAATGGCACACGATTTTCCCTCATATATGCTGGAATCTTTGAGGATTTGGTTAATCAATGAAGATTGCTTCTTTCCTTGGCCATTCAGGTGAGAGTCCTTGTGCAATCATTAGCAAGGCCAAAGATCTTCTTCAGTTATAAAGCTGGGAGATTCTTGTTGTGTTGACTATGTAAATCTCAACTTGTTATGGGAACTATGAAATACATAATGAGCATAGACCTCTAAACTTTTAGAGTTACTTAGTACTTGATATGCGAGTAGTTTGGGTTATTATGTCAAGGATGTTTCTACTTTTCCTTTCCCATCATTTTGAATTGCTTGGTGACATGTTGTGGACACTGTTTGTCAGCAGGTATTTTTTATATGATATATTCTATGTACACTATGTATGATGTTAAATACTGATCTTTCATGTTTGTTGTTATAAGCATTTATATTAGATATGACTTGCTGTTTTATAGTTAAGGAAACTAATACAACACATTATTTTTCTGCCTGAATGAAGCTTTAGTTTGTGTTAATGTTCAAGACCTATCTCAGGGACTGTGGGTGCTTATTTCATTCACAATTGTCTTTCTGACATGTCATTATATGAAGGTGTTTATATCTGCTGTTGATTTAGATACCACATGGACTTAAATTATCATAATTCTTTGCATTCCCCAATGTTAACAGGCTGGCATGTGCTGCACAATTTCACTGAATTTTTATTGCAAAAATTGAACTACATGAGGCGTAATGGCCAGGATCTTCTTTGCCTTACCAATTGCTTATACAATAATACCCTCACCCTTGCTTCATTTTCTATGCTTAATATGAAATGACCGTAACCTGTTGGGTGTCTCCCTCTCTTTTCCATTACTTTGACATTTGACTCGATTATGCTTTCTACTTGTTCAATCTTTTTTTAGAGAAAGAAAAATGGATGAATAACCAAAAGAAAGGGGAAAAATGGGAGGAAGAAGGTGGGCTCTTCTCAATTATGACTTTGAAAGTTAATGAAAAGATGCTTTCTACTCGTTGATCTTTTTCCTATTCATAAAAATGAAAGGCAGTGGATCACTTTTATTGGTGTAAAGGAAAGAAAAACAGAGAACAAAAAAGAAGAAGAAGGAGAATTAAATGATATCAATTTAAAATTGTTTTATATTTAATCCAGCTAAACTTCCAAGGATAAGCAAGTGAAGAAGTTTAGAAGATTTTATGAATCCCTTTTGAAATTATTAAATGTTGAAAGTGGCCATGTGAAACTTGATTTTGGTAGCCTATAAAATAATTCACATGTAATAAATACATAAAAACTTTAACCTGTTATTTTCAGACTTAATGGATTTGTCCTGGGAATATCATATTTTCAATTTGTTGCTATTTTGCTCTGCATTGGTTTTTCTATTTCAACAAATTTTATCGAAGAAATTAATGGCATTGGGATGCAAGCATGTGAATCACGTATGTGGATGTGCCATTGAAGCTAGTTATTTGTTTTGATTTCCTTTAAACAGTTGATTTTACTTTTGGTTGATTTTGCAGCAATTGCCCGTACAGTGGGCCATTTATCCAAGAGTGCTGAGGTCATGAAGCTTGTCAATAATCTCATGAAGGCTCCAGAAGTGGCTGCTACAATGATGGAGTTTGGCAAAGAAATGACCAAGGTGGTGTATCTGACATTTTTCTTACATTAAAAAAATGAATAGAACTCATATTGAATATACTTGAGCACTATCACTGCATTAAATTCTTCCTTGTCAAGGTTTTTTCCCTTGATCTGTGACGTATTGTAGTTTAAAGACATTGAGAAAGTGGGCCTATTCTTGGTTGTTATAATATTGTCGCTGAATGTGCTTAAGCTTGCTTTGTAAGTGTTGATTTTGTCTACTTTTCTATATTGAAGTTCCTTTTGTTCGTCATTCTTCACTTAAAACTATACAAGAATTGTTTTGGTAGGCTGACTTCTCAAGTAATAGGTGTTATTTTTGTTTGTGATTTGCAGGCAGGGGTGATTGAGGAATTTGTGAATGATGCTGTTGACAATGCTTTGGACTCGGAAGATATTGAAGAGGAAATTGAGGAAGAAGTTGACAAGGTTTTAACTGCTATAGCTGGTGAGACTGCAACGCAGCTGCCTGAAGCAGTCAGGAAGGAGAGAGTGAAACAATCAGCTGGGACAGCAAGAACAGCCGAGGAGGTATGTGTTAGCAATTGACACAAGGTAATGAACGTAATTTGCAGCTTCTTTTTAGCAGAAAAATATAAAATACTCTTTCTGATTTCTTTTTAGGAAGAAGCCATTGCTGAGGGTGTTGATGACGAGGAAGAATTAGAAGAAATAAGGGCTCGACTTGCCAAAGTTAGATCATAAATTTTTTAGCCCCCGAGTCCCTTCTTTTCTGCTGGTGAATTAGAGAAGGGCTTTGAGCACATTAACTTGAATGTAGTCATTGATTACAATGAAAATGTTGCAGTGTGAAACTCCATTTACCATTGACAGTGAGTACATGAAACAAAATGCGTGTATTATATAACGACAGCAGCTTTATTCTGTATAATAGTGTTATTAGCTGCTATCTGAATCATATCTAACTAAAAGGCGCTGTTGTGAGTGCCAATCATACTCCTTATTTGTTTAAAAACAAAAGCAGCAATATGAGAATAACTAGTTTCATGAACTGGTCTCAGGAGTTCTATGTAATGTTCTCATGATGCGTGTGATTAATTTTTGATGTTGTTTAATTGCTCTGTAAGTCTGAAATTACACTTCATTAATTTTAAATGCATAAAAAATTATTAAAGGAGTGTCAGATTCAAACTCTTGACTTCCTGCATTACAGTTTATCAGAAAAGTGCTATTGATTATTTATTTTTTTTATATACAAAAAAATCTTTTATTCATATAGTTAAAAGATATATTCCAATAAAAGTAATTTGAAAAAATTACAATTAAAATGAATATGAAATGTGTTTTATCTTTAAATTTTATTGATCAAATTATTAGAACAATAATATTCAGTCTAGCGATTGTAATTGACATATTAGTAAAAAATACATTTTTCTCGAAATTAATATCAAGTCGTTTTATGAGTCTGATCTGTTAAATTAGATGAAAGTTTCTTTCCGTGTAAAGAATATAGGGAGATAAATAAATCTACATAAAAAATAATCCAAATTTTATAAATGAAAGATTTATAAATAAAATTAATCTAAATAAAAATACATAAATTTAGATTTAATATTAAATTTTATTTAAAAAAAGTAATGAAATAAGTCAAAATAAAATAGATATTATAATATTTTTAAATAATCGACATCTAAACAGAAAAAAAAAAAAGAAGATAGGCAGAAGTGAAGGAAGAAAAATGACGAACTAGACAGAGACAAAAATTACAAGGGAGAAGAAGAAAGACAAAAGGAGAGAGAGAGGCGACCAAATCTTTACTTACATTTTTGTAAATTCCCAATTTTCCCCTTAGGGCACTTGTTTAAGTGCTATTGACTCAATAACAAATTTTTTTTTTTTTTCAATAAAATAAAAATAATTTTTCATTGATAAGATAGTTGTCATTATTAATTAAGATAATTATTAATTTCAAGATTTATTTCTTTAAATGGAAATTTATATAAGAAAATTCATTTTTAGAACAAAAATAAAAATTTGTATGGAAAATTTTAAGTAATGAGAAATATTTTAGAGGGACCATTATTATTGAGAATACATACAGAATTTAAAAAGAAAAAAATTATTTTGGAGGGGCCATGGCAATGCAATGCATATCAGAATTCCCCACTTTCATCTACAGAGAAAGGAACCTAGATTAGGTTCTAATTGACATTAAAAATGAATCCCAATGATATTTACCTGCAAAAGTGCGAAGCTTTGGCTTCTGCTTCATTAGATCTCCACTTTCTCCATTATCTCTTGCTTCTGCTTCTTTTTTCCTTTCCTTGGCGAGACTGTAATGCAAGGAGTACATATTGCCCTAAATTCCGAGGCCGTGGATTGCAGGAGTGTTTGATTTGTTGCAGGGCAGGACGGCGGCCGGTAGAGGAGGTAGCATTCGTAATTGATTGTGTATTTATATGCAGACGAATGGCAAGTCGTACGTGTTTAGAAAGTAACGTCTTTTTTGTCGAGCATTTAAAACTCAATTTTTAGTTTTCCATTATATCAAACACCACGTTGGGGACTTTTAACATCTCAGCCTCTACCTTCTCAACCAGTTACTATGGCTCAGAGCTTCGTACCATGTAAAGATGCCAAGCACAAGCACATTGTCCCTCAGTTTATGACTGGAGTATTGGTTCATTGCCGCCAATTACTGCTGCTCTTACAGGAGTGGGAAAGAAATGGAATAAGGAAAAGAAAAATGGAAAGATAAAGTTACTAGAGTAGTATGAATCCAATATCAACTAGAAATGACAAATTTACTTGCAAAGACAAGATGTGCAAAAAGAATAATCAAGCCTGCCTAGATTTATTGCCTCTATTACCCTCAAATTCAACTACAAAATTCCTAAAATTCTTTACTTTATTTAATCCAAAATGGCTGTCAGATGAATGAACTAAACAACAAAATATAGATAAACTATTTCTGTTTTCAAAGGAAAGGGAAAAAGCAATAGCCAAAAACATCAAACTCAGGAATATTTGATTCTAAGACTTGGCAGGTTTGAGAAGCTTAACAGTCTCCCAGGTGAAATCAGGGTCCTCGCGGCCGAAATGCCCATAGGCAGCAGTCTTCTGATACCTGAACTTGCCTCCTCTCTTCAAATCAAGATTGACAGAAATCATGCCTGGCCTGAAATCAAAGTTGTCTTTGATTAAAGCCAGAATATCTTGGTCCGAGATCTTCCCTGTCTCGTAAGTGTCTACAAACACAGATAATGGTTCTGGCACGCCAATTGCATAAGAAACTTGCACAATGCAGCGTCGGGCAAGTCCTGAAGCCACTACACTCTTTGCAGCCTGCCTGACAATGTATGCACCACTGCGATCAACCTTAGTTGGATCTTTTCCAGAGAAGGCACCTCCCCCATGGGCACCCCATCCACCATAAGTGTCAACGATTATCTTCCTACCTGTAAGCCCTGCATCCCCATGCGGACCGCCAATGACAAAGCGACCTGAGGGGTTAAGGTGGAAGATTGTCTTGTCATCAAGGTACTGAGGTGGAATGACTGGCTTTATCACATGCTCCTTCAGGTCTTTGGAAATCTGCTCATTTGTGACTGTCTCATCATGCTGAGTTGAAATGAGGACAGTGTGAACCCTGAGTGGAACCATAGCCCCTCCCTCATTCTGGTATTTGACAGTCACTTGAGTCTTGCCATCTGGCCTCAGCCATGGGCATGTATTGTTCTTCCTCACCTCAGTCAGCTTAGCTCCAAGCTTGGTTGCAAGTACATGGGTCAGTGGCATCAGCTCAGGGGTCTCATCTGTGGCATATCCAAACATGTGACCCTGGTCACCTGCACCAGTCTCCTCAGGTTTTTTAGTAAGGTGACCATGGTCACCCTGAGCAATATCAGAGCTCTGTTGCTCAATGTTGACAAGGACTTTGCAATTATCAGCATCAAGACCAACATCAGAAGACACAAAACCAATACCTCTGCTGGTATCACGAACAATTTTCTCATAATCCACCTTCGCTTTGGTGGTAATCTCACCAAAGACCATTACCATGTTTGTCTTAGTGCAGGTCTCACAAGCAACTTTACTTTCAGGATCTTGCTCCAAACAGGCATCTAGAATGGCGTCAGAGACTTGATCACATAGCTTGTCAGGATGCCCTTCATTAACAGATTCGGAGGTAAAAAGAAAAGTGCCCATTACTGCCTCACTGGATTGATAGGCATTACAAACATATACATCAGTTGTCACATCTCATAAAAATAAAATTTCAGGAAAAATCACATTCACCAAATCAACCATCCCAAACATAATATTTTTGGCCCAGCAATAATAAATAGAGCTGGCGCATAATTCACAGTTGCAACAGCTGAAAAATTCCATATTGTTTACGAACTTCATATACAAAATTTTCACTCTAATACATTGAGATGCAAAAGGTAGACCTTTCAATTACTTTAAGGCTAATAACTAATAAAACAACAGCATCCTAATAAACATTCAAATATTCCTCTATTGTCTTCTTGATTATGGGTTCTTTTTTTCCTCTGAGAAAAGGTTATTCATGGTTTGGGATGTTAACTATAAATCCAATAGAGGTAAAATGATGAGACAATTGAGACTCTTTTTAACAATTTCCTTTAATTCCCCTGAAACAAACAGAAAAATCATTCATGCACAAATTCACTCCCATTGTAAAGATAAACTTTTTCTATATACTTCAGTTTCTGGGGATAGATTTGCATTTCACACAGGCAGACATGTATATATACAAATGATTAAGAAAACTAAAACCCAAATATAAAACGAACATCCAAGTAAAAAATATGAGGAAGAACTATTAAACGATTGAAAAAAACACTTACCTTTCTTGAAGAAAGAAAGAAAATCAGTAAGGAGACGAAGATACAGGTAAGTCTATAGATAAGCGAAGGAGGAAGAGGTGAGTTTGTTGGATATGGAAATGAGAATGGCTCTTTAATCACTTGAGACTCGCTCACTCTCTCCCTCTGTGTTTTCTTGATCCGCTTTTCTAGTAAAAGACATGGGTTCCTGGCTTATAGCCCAGTTCATGTCAGCTTCCAAAGCCCAAATCAATGTCTTTGAAAAGTAAATTTTCTCGACATATTTGTATGGTGGACCAGACAGGTCCCTGGGCCTTAACCTTGAATCTTCATGAGCACCATGTTGTCCAGTTGAGTAGATCTACAAAGAGAAAAAAAGCTTCCTTTCCTTTTCGGTTCCAAATCCCAGGTACCATTCTTGCCGTGAATGAAAGAATCTGCGGCGGTCAAAGAATCTGGTTTTCTTTCTCTGCCTTCCCCTCATTTCAGGTTTTCTAATATCAACTAAATAATGGTCGCTCCCATTTTATACTTTCAATTTTGCTTTCTAAGCTCCAAAGTTATTGTCTTTTTAGTTACTAATAACTGGTAGGAGTAGGATACTGATTCTCTTTACAAGTAATATACATGTAATTAGTGTTCTTTGGAGTTCTAACGTATCAGATAGTGAGTTTGGTGAGTTCCATTTATCTTTTTGGCTCTTAGTTAGAAAAAAAAATCAACTTGGGGTTCATTCATCATTTAATTGTCCATTTGCTTTCTGGGTTCTATCTCTTTTGGATTGCTTTTTTAGTTTTTTAGTTTGTGGTTGTTCTGAATAGAGATTTTTTTTTTCTCATTGCAATGAAACATGTTATGCAAATATACAAGTAATATTTGCTATTTCATTTAAATATAAATATGTTAGAATGATTTTGTGCATCTGTTCATGTGAGATCATCAAAATTTTAAGATTTTTGGATAATGATGGTTTGATCGTAGTTATACTTTTGGACAGTTTTCTTCTTGTTTGTTCTTGTTTTCTTTTTGTTAAAAGTAACCTTCTTTTCTCGTTTATTGCAGTAAGCACATCATCCTAGAGGAACTTTAATCAGCCTGCAGAGTTGTATGTTAAGAAAATATTTCTTCTCTTCGGAAAAACTTGACAATGGAGCATGACAGGTGTTCTTCCTCTTTATGTTCTGCTTTTAATTTAATATCGAATATATTTAACTGTTTTCTGGTCCTTATGAATAGTGATAATAAATCTGTACTTTATAAGCTTATTCCTTACACTTGCAGGCATAGGCGTGATAATTCCAAATATTCTAATTTGGGATGCTCATTGTATCGATTCCTTACTAACATGCATTGCAGCCTCTCATGTGTTGTCTAATTTGATAGCTGAAACTAAAATAGGAGTGTTGTGCAAAGTATTCTAGTGTTGCTGTTTTAATTCTTACATTCCTTTTTTTTAATGTCTCCTTTCAGGATTTATTTTAAGATTTTATGTTAATAAAAATATTTTTCTTTCCTATATCAGGTTAAATTCTCCAAGCACCTCTGCAATCATTCTTGAAGTTCTGGGCCATCAACTGCAATTCTCTCAAGTGCATTTTTGTTCTTCTTCTTCTAGTGCATGTACAGCATTTATTCATCACGTTAATTGTAAGTTTATTGTGATTATGATAGGATCCTAATTCCAAGCATTTAGGAACTACAGTTTGGGATGCATCGATGGTATTTGTTAAATTTCTGGTAAGGTCTCTTTAACTCTCAGACACTTGAAAATTTCCCATAAAATTTTTTTTTTTTTCAAATTTTGGCAATTCAAAGTAGTTGGAATTAGGGCTAACCAAATTTAGGTGAGATTATATAGGAAATTAGCTTGAATAAAGACCTTATGGAGTTGGTCATTGCATTTACAAAGTAGTGAGATAAGGTGAGAGTGGTTACTGTAGTTGGATTCCTCCACATGATCCCTGCTAGTGGGCTAAGGCATCATTCATTTGACATTTACTCTAATTTCATTCTTCGTAAGAGAGGAAAATGGGAGCAGATGGTAAAATGCAAATGATATTCCCGTGTATTATGTATCCTTCAAAATTTTAAGGAGGCACATATTCCAATACAAATTTGGGTTTTTTAAAGTTTACAAAGTTCTCCCTCTCCGGTTTTTTTAGGAAAAGAATTGCAGAAAGGGGCGGTTTTCCCCATCTAAACTCAAGGGAAAACGAGTCATTGAACTCGGAGCAGGTTGTGGAGTAGCTGGATTTGGTGAGCTTCAGTTTCTTGTATAAAGTGAACATTTCATGCATAAAATGGTTAGCGTTCTCTACTATATCAGGTTTATTTTTCTTAATCTGATGCAAACTGCTCCTTCCAGGGATGGCACTGCTGGGATGCGATGTTGTTTCAACAGACCAAATTGATGTTTTGCCATTGCTAATGAGAAATGTAGAGCGTAATACTTCAAGAATCATGCAGAAGGATCCTAATTCAGGTGTGGATCCTAATTCAGGTGTGCTTTTAGATATTTTGAGAGGTGTGTTCATATGGTGTGTTTACTTTTTCTTTTCTTCTAATCAATATGGAGGTACTTTAGTTAGCAATTAGATAGGGGGTTGTACTTGGATCTTAATTTAAGTGTTATGTTTCACCATTCTCTCTCTTGGAACTTGATATCCTTGTAGATTCATTTGGTTCGATCAAGGTTGCAGAATTGGACTGGGGAAATAAAGATCATATAAGGGCAGTTGATCCACCATTTGATTACATCATTGGCACTGATGTTGTAAGTTTGTTTGATGATTACATTTTATTGCGCACACAATGGGAAATAATAAATTTCTAGATGTTGTTTTTTACAGTTTCACTTTGTGTTGATGCCACAATTGCTAACTTGATGTCACAATTTTTTGTTTGATGCTTGTTCTGCTTGATATATACATATATAGCATACAAGATCGTGACTTTTCTTTTACTATAAAAGAACCTTAGTTTTATGGTTCTCAATTCTTTGTTTCAAGGCTTGCCAAAAATTGTGATTTCATCAGCAAGGATATTAAAGCAAATGGGAAACTCAGAAGAGAAATTGATACACTTTTTATTGCAGGATTGTATAACATTGTAATTGGCATGACATGCATTGTGAATTTTCTGCAAACATCTCTAGCAATTTCAATGATTTGTAATTTGTAAACATAGAATAGGGAATTCACAAATGTAATTAATTGAGAGGGAAAACAAAGGATGGTTGCATAGGCTTTTCCACAATAAAATCTTGAAATATTGTCATTGACATTTGATTCTTATGATATAATGGCTCCATAATACCATTATGATCCCATTTAATCGGACAAGTGATATTCAACTTCTTTGCTGTTAAGGTTTATGCAGAGCATCTCTTGGATCCACTGTTGCAGACAGTATTTGCCTTGTTAGGACTGAAAACCACAATTTTGGTGCGTTACTGTAAGGTTTCAGTTTTACTTCTGCTCCAAAGACTTAATTCATAATGCATTCACAATGCACTCTTTTGTTGCTAAAATTTCCATGTAGATGGGTTATGAGATCCGTTCTACAAGCGTTCATGAACAGATGCTTGATATGTGGAAACGAAACTTTGAAGTGAAAATTGTTCCAAAAGCTAAGGTACTTACTTGATGCTAATTCCCAAACTTTTTAATGTTTGTGCCTTTCATAGATGTAAAATATTTTGTCTTTATGCACATTTCTTTTCATGTAAATAGCCAGATTATAGCTATAACCCCAGAGAGATCATACCCATTGAAAATTAGGATTTGTGTGATTGCTGGCTATCCATCTTACCTGTCACCTTCCTGAAGTGGAAGTGTTTAACAAATGCATTGAATTATTGAACAATCTTAGACATTGAATTATTGAACAATCTTAGAAACCAGCTCTATGTCCAGATTCTCATTCCAAGATCCACTCTGCGGGCTTGATCTAGAGATGAGAAATGCTACCTCTTTGTAGTTTCAATTAGTACACAATCCTTTACTCACTGATATCATTCTAACCACGCAGATGGACAGCAAGTACCAGCATCCAAGCATTCAACTTTACATCATGGGGTTAAAGCCTTCACCTGGGAGCATAGAGAATATGACCCAAAGGATTGATCAGCAAACTGATGAAGTTAAAACAGAGGATGAAATGACAAAAGAATATGACAATGTTGGAAATAGTAGTGCCATGAATAATATGGATGATTGCAGTGGTGAAAAAGTTCAAGAGTTGCCAAAAGCAAACCTTACTGACTGGGAAGCAAGAAGGCTAGGCTCAATGGCCGCTAGACTTCTTCGAGATGTCAAGATAAAATAAATAGCAGCTTTTGGTATTTGTAATTTATCTTTTGAAATTTAAATATTTCTTCTCAGCATGGGAACCATATGCCTGAAAATCTAATTCTAAAAATAAGATTTTATTCCCAATATTTGAATGTACTAAATATGTCGATCTTTGTGTTCTAGGAGCCGAGTTTAGGTAAAGTTAAGTCTAAGTAGATGTTTGGCAACACTTTTTGATGCAGTTATTATTTTTTTATTTTCAACTATTGCATCAAATATGTTTGGTTAATGATAATTGTTAGTTGTTAAATAGAAATTTCAATTTGAAATTTTTTTTTAAACAGTTATTTATTTAAATAAAAAATGAGTTTACCTTTTTAAAATAATATTTAAATAAAAAGGGTAAACATTATTCTTTTCGTATTATAATAAACGTTCTAATTATAAAATTTCAGATTATTAAGAAAATTTTGTCTATTTTAATTTTTTTAATTTATTTATTATTTTAATTCTTAATTATTTTAATCTCTCTTTATTTTTTTAATTCTGTCATATTTTATATTTTTTAATTAGTTTTTATATTTTTCAACGCATTTTTAACGAGTACATTATTATCAAATTAAAATAAAATAGTTCTAATTAAATTGGAATATATCAAAAAAAAAAATTAAAACGTTTATTGTGAGACGAAAAAAGTAATATTTATTCTTAATAATTATTGACTAATAATTAAAATAATTTTAATAAATATTTATAATAATTAGCTATTATCAAACATCTATAAGTTAATCTAAGTCAAAAGTGGAAGTAAAGTATACTGAGTTTATATATATATTTTTTATTATTAGTCATTCAAGATTCCTGTAATTAATAGATTTGTTCCATCCCCACTTTTGCATGGTTTAACAAAATATACTCTAAATTTCACAGACCTTAACAAAGAATGAACTTAATAAATGAAAATAAAATTATTTTTCATAAAATTAACTGAATTATACTTAGATAAACACTTGTACATTTATAAATATTTTTATTTAACGTTCACTTTTCAACTGCCTTTCTTATACAAATTAAAATCCTTCATATATAGATGTGTTTTAGACAATTCAAGGGAGATATTGAATTCAGACTTTTACGGCTACAACAACATAACAAATTGAAAATATGATACACATATTAGACTTTATAATTGTACTATTAATTTATTAAGTTGACAAAATTAGAGAAGAAAATTAGACAATAATATATAAAATGATGTAATAGATATGAATGAAAAATTAAATATATAATGGGTAACCCCAGCATGTGAAAACATGAAGAAATTTTCAGGTCTTACCTTTTTATTTTCAAAGGCAAAATATCAAACAGTTGAAAGGTTTAGGTGTAGTCATTGAAACTCATCAAAGTGAAAGTTTATTTGTACAAAAAACTAATAAGAATTACCCCTTTCCACTACTCTCAAGCTATTACCTATTCTAAATATGGGAAATTGGAATTAATTATTAATTGTAAAAAATTTAAGTCAAAATCATTTTTTCTAAATATTAAATTAAATTCTTTGTTTTATATTAGATAATTTGAATATTAATTATCTTGTATATAACAATTATTTTAATATTAAAATTATTTTTAAAGCTATCATAATTTTAAGTTGAAACTTAACTATAATTTTCTTTTTCGTAATCATTAAATTAATAGTCTAATTATAATATTATAGTATGATAAAAATATAAATAATAAATAAATTTTAGTTCAATTCTTATATAATTTAATTTAATTTATTTTTTTTGTAAGGCCACGTAATGTTTAAATTTACTTAACCTGACTAATTTACGATCGAATTTGGAGGAATTCTCAACAGGATAAAATTTTTTCAATATTAATTTTCTCCTTTCATAGGACTATAGCTCGAGATCTTACTTAAAAAATAAATAAATTTTTTATAATATTGATTTATATAATTTGATATTAACTTCGTTTACTTAGTCCAAGAAAAATACTTACTTAAAAATGTAAAATTATAAATATGAATACAGCCTGCAAAATTTTTCTTAGCTTTAGTTCGTCAACCTTAGGAAGGTAAGAAGAAGCTAAAAGCAAGTGTTTGCTTTGAATCTTTCATGTCTAAGAGTCAATGCAGATGACAAAACTTGTCTATTTTGTTCTTTAATAATAGTGATTAATTAATTAGTTTTATGGATTATTATTTGAAGATTCCATAGAAGTTGAAGAAAGGACAGAGAAAAAAAAAAATTTATAAATAGTAAGGAAACTTCATTAGTTAATTTAAATCTTAAATGATCTCAATGTATAACTTTATTTTTAATGCTTAATTTTCTGTTTAATGTTAAACAAATGTCTTTCCTATGTATCCTACATATCCTTTCACAAGTAAGATTTAGATCGATTTAGGTCAGTCCATATTATTGTAGCTTAATTATCTATGTATAGTCTATATTTTATTATTTATTTGCATTGGAATATATATTATATATAAATAAACATTTCTACATATATATAGTTAGTGGTGGCAGTGGTTCCAAAAAATTTTAAATTTTTTTTATACTTTTTAAAAGGTAATTTAAAAATTTTTAAAAATAACTTTTGTTTTCTCAAAATATTTTTTAAAAAAATTTTATTCTCCCACCAAAATTAAAAACTAAATTTGCCACTATATACAGTTAAAAAAATTAAACTATATTTATTAGGATAATGAAATCTCAAGTTTGAAAACTAATTAAAAAATTAATTTTTCTACCGAATGCGTTTAGAATAGTTATTTCAGACTTAATATAATTATAAAATAGTTATGATAGAAATATATAAATAAATTAATATAAAAATGAGTTGGATAAAAAAAGTTTGGTAAAATTATATTTTATTATAATCACTATCATTCCAAATAATATGTCAAAATCTCTACTTTTTATTTATTTATTTTATGTTAAATTTATTAATTTAATATTATTTGAATTTTTAATTTTTAAAAATTATTAAAAAATACATATACGCACAATTCTACCAAATAAAAATTAACGTTTCAATGTAATTATTATTATTATTTTTAGTATTAGAGAGGAAAATCGATCATAAATTTATTATTTAGAAAAATGTGTATTTATCGCTAAATTATATCTCGATATACACGTTTCAACCTAATTAGTAAACCATATAAAAGTGTGAATAAAATATATTTCATATTAATTAATTATAAAAATTTAAATGATTTATAATAAGAAAGGGAACATAATTTAAATCACATAGGTCATTTTATATTATAAATTCTTACTTATTATAAGTTTAATATATCTTATTTTTTCTTTAATTAAGACTTGACTTTACATGAACTCTTAAGATCCATAGATTAAGCAGCCATTATATTAAGATAAAACAAATTTATAAACATATAATATCATAGTGCAGTTACATTTGTTTATTATTAATTTATAAACACTAGATAACGGTTTTATCATATTCGTAAAGAAAAATATTTATATTTACCAAACGGCAAAAGCTAATTAAAGTTTAAGCTATTTTTTGTTTTATATGTATTAGAAAATGCATACATTATCAAATACAAGTCTATTTTCCAAATGAATATATATTTTATTATTATATTATATTTCGGTATATAAATTTGAAACTCTTCTTAATTAGTGCACAATAAATTTATCAATTTTATATATATATAGCATTTGATTTTAAAAATATTATAATTTATTGGGTTTTTTAATTTTTATCCTAATCCTAATTTTATTAAAATTTTATCTTAATTTAACAACTTAATTTTAATTTTATCATGAAAGTAGGGAAAAGTTAGGAATTTTTTTTTTTAAATAATTAAGCTCTCTATATACAATATATATGTTAATTAAAATTATTAAGGCATGGTACTATATAGCCATAGAAAGGTCAACGAAAATGGGATATTATTAACAATCATTTGATAATGAAAGTGAAGAGATTGAGATATATATATGGTAGCTGGCTAGCAAGATCATGCATCACTATTTTATGCATTTTAATTTTTTCATTACTAATTCATTAACATTGAAATATTTTTCAATATTAAAAAATAAGTAAATTTAAATTCTATTCAAAATTATATATATATATATATATATATATATATATATATATATATATATATATATATATATAACGGAGCTCTTATAGAATTCAAGTGAGTATTACTGTTCAGGAGAAAAAAAAAATAATAATTTATAGAAAAATTTTCATTTAACTTATTTAATTCTATTTTTTTATATAAAATTAATAATCGGCTCATGAGCAATTAATTAAAAATATTATTAATCTATAAAAAATTTCACTAGACCCATTTAAACTTAATTTTTTTAACAATATTAATTTTCAGTCCATTACTTTCCTGGTTTTGTCCCTAATATATATTATTTCTAGACTAGATAAATTGTTATTAGTAAAATCAATTTGAATAATAATATATATTTTTAAATAATTTTATTTTTTCTATTAAATTAAATAAGATGTTTATTAATAATAATGTATATGTTCTTGGGCATGCAATGAATTAAACATTAAGATATAGGAGCCAATTACTAGTGCTAACCAGATTTACTTTATCAAGCCTGCCCTAGATATTACCCATGTCAATTTCTCAAATCCATTATTAACAAGAGATGTGGATTGAGAAACATATGTATACATAGTATAGTCTGGTGGTAAATACATTAAAAAAAAATTTAAAAAAAAAAATTAATGTGTTATATTAAATTTAATTTATAATTTTATTAGAAGCAAAATAATTATGCACATTAGAGTTAGGAAATTCATAAAAAAAAAATAAAAATTATTTCCCCAATTCAACAGGGCTATATATCCATTGAGATATATATGCAAATGCAATATATGAAGGTTAAATTGTGCATTAGAATTCCAGCTTCAGAACTTGATAAATAAGAAAATTTTAGAAAATAGTAAAAATTAATTTTCTGTTAACTTTTAATTAATTAATTAATTAATTTTACTTATATGATACGAATAATTTAGTATAAATAAAAGTATGGACTAACTCAATTAATAAGTAAATTTATTTTTCATCTTATTGATTATATTATATAGTAATTTTCCTTATCATATATATATATATTCAACAGCATTCCATTAATTCCACTATATCATGCTAAAGTGTTCAAAGAACTTTACATAAAATTAAACAGAAAATTACATAAAAAAATGGTTGGTGGGTTTGAACAAACAATATTATAGTATCACGTTTGCAATGACTCGATCAACTTAATTAACATAATCAAATTAGGAACTCCATTTTAATAATCTGATGTAATCCACAATTATAGGCATGCATATACATTGATTTTCTTTTCCAATGGAGAATCTTTCTTCATTTATATATATATAGCAAGTAACTAGAATTGTCAAAATTATCATACAAAAATTATATTAGTCAACTTATTACTTGTTTATTAATTAGATCGAAAATTTTGAATGAAATCAAGATTATTATCATATTTAAACTTCAACTTTCTACAATACTGTAAGATAAATATTAATCATACCCATATTTGTTTATTCGAGTGGTAAAAAACTCGTTTTTTTTAAATAATATCTCGAATTCGAATCTTGTGAATGGAAAAAATAAATATTGAGAGAATTTTTTCTCACCTTATGAGATCCATCCAACTCGAATCCAGATAAATTAGAATAGTAATTATCGGATGCCGGACGGTTTTCCTAAAAAAAAAAATAATTCATCAAACATATGTTGAACTATTAACATAATCACACTATGACTGACAACCTAGTTTCTCCATGGAAAGTAATGTTGTACATTGTTTTATTTCTTATATATATATGTAATTACAATTAGAACTGTATAATTAATTTCAGAGAGAACATACAGTTGGTAAAGAATGAGCAATCAAGAGGGTGGAATTTGACCCATTAACTAATTGTCTTATTTAATATTTTTAGTTCTGATTAATTAATTATATGTTTTTATCCCTTCTCTCACTGCTTCTAGCTTGAAAAGACACAGAAAAAGTAAAAAATAAAATGTTTTATGATAATATTTGAAGCTTTCAAGAAGTTTCAATTAGAATTGACTCAATAAAGAAATATTGTCAAATATCCTTTGAAAAGTTTTAAATAAACAAAATAGGTTAAAATTTAAATTTAATTTTTGTTATTACATTATAAGATCTATAAACACTTGATAACAAAATTATTACTTCAATAATTTTATAATTATATTCACTTCATTCAGAATCAATTTGAAACTTCTTAATTTTGAGTTAATTCAGTCACTTCACCATTAGATCAATATCGATTTCATAAGCTAATTCACTTTATATAATAATTACTTGGTAATTATACTCAATTAGTTTCTAAGTGTTCAGGTATATATATATATATTTAGACAACTAATTAATTAAAAACATCATCATTAATTGATTTTAATGATCTAATCCTCTAATTGGAAAGTTCTCTCTCTCTCTCTCTCTCTCTCTCTCTCTCTCTCTCTCTCTATATATATATATATATATATATATATATATATATATATATCATGTGAACATGGAAGAAATCAAAACCTGTATAGTATATAAATATGTCATGAATTGTGTTCATAATATATATGCTATATAAGCAAAGGTTTTCTCCTTGGAATATTTACTATAAATGTTTTAAATTTCTGTTTTTGGAATATAACTTTTTACAAATTTAGTAACTCTGTAGTTACAGTAAAAACTTTGAATTGGGTTTGATGTTTATGACCTACAAAATCTACTAGGGCCCCTCCAACAAGTCCTTATGGGTCACTATTCTAAATCAATATCACAATTGGGAAATTTTTTACTATTTATGTACTATACACCAATCACTGCACCAATTGGTTTCCCTAATTTGACATTTCCAATTGGTGGGTATATACAAATACTAGTACAAGTTTAATTATATGTACAAGATAGAAATAGAATTCTAAACATGTTTAATGTCTAGCTAATTAATTATAAGACATATTAAATAAGTTATTTCTCTTATTAGACTAATGTTCTTGTTGCTTTTTAGATTATTCTCTCAAAAATGCATGAGAATTACTAAAAAGATAAACATTAAGCCATTGCCAATAATTTTGTATAAAATAGTAATTATTGGACTAATAATTCAATTATCGAATTTTTATTTTATTAAAAAAATAATCTCCAACCCATCCCACCTCATTTTCCTTTTCTTTGAATAATTTCCATAGGAAAATAAATCAATAAACAATTTTTTGAATCGATGAACACAAAATAGAATAATGATAATAATTGATCATTGAACTAATGACTCACTTATTACAAGTAATTAATAATAAAAAGTAAAGATAAGATGATGCAATTCAAATTCATAAATTCATAGGATCAATTAAATTAATAGGGTATTGAAATAATATAACTAATACAAGGAAATTATGAGTATATATGCTCATTTAAAAGAAACTTCAAGTATGTACATGGAGAATAGCATATGTGTGAAAAACTAGGCATATAAAATTATAGAATTAATTAATAATTAATGTATTTTTAATTTTTTATATTGTGGTGATTGAAATTTAATTAATTAATTAACTACCAAGTTGAAGCCAGTTAGTTTATAAATTTATGTACACAAGCTATTACTTAGTCTAAGGTTTGGAAAATGTCACAATTAGAAGGCTAGTGTTGCTATCAATTCAATTGCCTGTTGAATTTCTTCTTAATTAAAGAGACTTTATTTGGATGCCCTTTTGAGGATAAGAAAGGAAGAGGCTAAGCAAGGTTTTATGTAGGGTAAACCAAGCTGGGTTGAAAGATGAAAAGTTCTATTACAATAGAATATCATCTTAAATAATATAATTATTTATAGGAAAAGGGTAATGTGTAGGAAATTTTTATATTAATTCAATTTTTTTTTCGTTTTAAAAATATGTTAATTTCATATATAATTAATATATATTAATACTGTAATATCACATTTGACTGTATAATTTATTTACAAAAAAATATATTGGGATATATAAATATTAAATTAAAGAGTTATTAAAAAACTTTTGTTACGTGTCAAATAACTTTCTTAAAATTTAAATTTATATAAAATCAATTCATCAAAAATATAAAATCAGTTAAGCAATTTTTCTATATTATTGGATTTCTGTAGGTTATAATTAAGAATTTATATATAGTAATAATGTATTTTTATTATTTTTCAATTGATTCATATATATTTTTATATTAATATTTAAAATTATTTAAAATTATATTTAAATTTAATAAAAATAACAATAATATTTCATATATTTTAAGAAAATATAAATTAAATAAAAAAAATCTAAAAACTTGCAAAAAGCACGGGACATGATAACTAAATAATTAATTAATATTTAATTAGGAGTTGGGAATTGATTGAACATGTCTATCGTTTTGACTTGTGTACATCTTTAAAAATGAAATAATAATAAATAATAAATAAATAAAAGTTTGGGTTATATAAATAAATAAATAAAGTTTCATTTTTTCCTACTGTGGAAAACCCCAAGTCTTTCATATAGTACTTAAATTAAAAGGAAGCAACAACAATAGCAGACCACCACACCCTAAACTTATATGTATAGAAAGTGAGAGTGAGAGGAAGAGAGAGAGAGAGAGAGAGAGAGAGAGAAAGAGAGAGAGAGAGGTGTTTGGTTTTTCTTGTATAATCTTTAAGAAGATATATTCAAGAAAAGAGAGATCTTGTAAGAAAAATGGGAAGAGCTCCTTGTTGTGATAAGGCAAATGTGAAGAAGGGACCATGGTCACCGGAAGAAGACTCAAAGCTTAAAGAATACATAGAAAAATATGGGACTGGTGGGAATTGGATTGCTCTTCCTCAGAAAGTTGGTAAGATCAGATTCAAGATCTTTCATTTCTTTGGGTTCTTTTAAAAAAAAAAAAAAGAAAAAATATTCAAGATTTCATTTCTTGGTTTGTTTCTTGTTTTTCTTTTATGGGGTTTTGGTTTTAGGTTTGAAGAGATGTGGAAAGAGTTGCAGATTGAGATGGTTAAACTATCTAAGGCCTAATATTAAACATGGTGAATTTTCTGATGAAGAAGATAGGATAATCTGCACTCTATTTGGTAGCATTGGAAGCAGGTATGTACATTTACTATTAATTTCCATTTTCATTAACTTTTTTTTTCTCTTAATAATATTAATTTTCTTTCTGATCCATTAATTATCTCAACTAAGTAGATGGATTTTTTTCCACAAATGTATACTCTTGGGTGTTGAAATGATTGTAGAAGACATATCCATGTATATCTAAAACAGGGAACTAAGAAAATGAAAGAAAACAAACAATTTTTAATTTGATTTAATTTTCTTAAAGAAAGAAAAAGAAAAGTAAATTAAAGCACTAAAGAAAATCTTGTAACCCCATCAAGAATCTCCCTTTTTTGGATAATTTCTGTGCATGCATGACAAGTTTTGTATCCACCATTAACACATGTATGAATTTTTCTTATTAATGGAATCTTTTTTTTTCTTAAGTAACATGCAAATTATTTATTTCTCTTAATAACATGTAAATTAATTATTGAATGGTGATGATTAATTTGCAGATGGTCAATTATAGCTGCTCAGTTACCAGGCAGGACTGATAATGATATCAAGAACTATTGGAACACAAAGCTAAAGAAAAAACTCATGGCCATGTCTCCCCAATCTCAAAGAAGTAACAATAAACCCTTGCCATTTCCTTCTCCACCATCATTTCCATCTAATTATGATTCCTACTTTTATAATAATAATAATAATAATAATATTAAACCTTTTACTGCTTTCTTTGAACCCATTAATTCTCAAATTATCCCATCAAATCTTTTCCATATCCAACAAGAGACAATAACAAGTACCATTTCTAGTCCCTATCATCCAATTAAAGAAAATAATAATAATCTTTTAGTATTTGGAAGTGAAGCAAGTTGTAGTCCTAATTCTGATGGAAATTGCAGCCAAATCAGCTATGGTGGTCATACACGAGAGATTAAACAAGAATTGGATTTGGGATTTCAAAGCTTTATCTCAAATGGGTTTGAAGAAAATCACAAGTTTATGATAAATTATAGCAATGGAGATGAAAATTTGAATCAATGGGCAGATCAGAAGGCCGCAAATGGGTTTTTTGGAGAAACAAGTACTACTGCAACTGCTACTGCTACTGCTAGTGCTACTACGACTAATCCACTGGAGTATGATCTTGAAGATGTGAAGCAATTGATTAGCAGTAGTAGTACTAATGGGTGTAATAATAATAACTTGTTAATTGATGAAAGCAAGACACAAGACAAGTTCATGTACTACTACTGATCATGAAGATAATTAAATTTTTATTTAATATTAGTATTATCTATATTATATATTAATTTTAATGATTTTTATGGACTTGCTTTCTGACTGCAAGTAAAATCAAGAAAGATTTGATGGGGTAAGGTATGGTGGTGGGAGAGGGACTGAGGGAGAGAGATTTGAGATAAAAATACTTCTGAGTTCATGGGGGTTTGGGATGTCTTCTTTTGACAGTACATGAGTTTGTCAAAAGCTCCTTTTCATTTTATTTTGTGCATATATAAAATCTTTTTGGGAGGTCATCATGATATATAGACATCATGCATCATATGCATGCATGTTAATTTGTACTCTCACTCTGTATTTATACGTATATACATCTCGCTCATTCTCCCCTATACTTCATTCCCTAATTAGAAATATATAAATGTTGTGAAAATAGGAAAAAAGTTGTATTATTATTGTTAATGGATTAAGAGATTGAGTTTTGAAACAGTAATAATTGTCAATCTGTTATTACTTATCTGATAATGTATTAAGTTAAAGATTCAAATCTGACAGTTATCTTTTTCAAAAAAATAAATTCTTATAAACAATAAGATTGCTCATTAATTCAAGAACATATTAGAGCAAATCAATTTGATTTCAAAACTCAGAAAACATATACATTGTTTAACATTCATATAAACTTGTGGAAATTATTAATGAGAGTGAGTTATAATTGAGAGCCTTCTAGTTCTAGGGTTGATTTATTTTTTGTGCTATATACCTCATGAAAAGGCCACTCTACTTGAAAACTTAATATTAGTTGGCAGTTCATGAGGGATGGTTGTGAACACCAAAGAGTTTTTTTTTTATAGACTGATTGGCCTATAGTTGGCTTCTGATCAGCTTAAGAATCTTTTACATGAACTAGGTCTGACTCAAAGTTGGGAACTTTGTCTACTTGGAAATTTAAAAACAAAAAAAAGATGATGGAAGAAATTTTGGAATTTTGTGGAAGGAAAGGACACAATCTTTAAAAAATGACTCAATAATTAATCGTAATCTCAGTCTTTTTCCATTAATTAAAGCTCCTTACTTTATTATCTAATCTATACATTTTAATTAATTTAGTCATACATTTACCAAACAATGTAATATATATATATATATATATATATATATATATTGATTTTCTAATATCAATAGATCAATTTATTTATCATGCTCTCTTGAGGTGATTGTTATATATTTTGATTTTTCCAATATTAATTTTATTGATTAGATTCGAATGCGGATATCTAATTTCAACTTATTATTAAATTAAAATATTAATTTTGTGTTAATTAATAAGAAATATGTACATGCATATACACTCATAGTTTATATATATAGATATATGGTCAATACAAAGATAATTGATTAATTATTTAAGTTGAGTTTAAAAAATATTATTAGTCATTATATTTTTTATTTGATTTTACTATGACTGAAATTCAAATTAGTATTTTCTACTTATAGCCTTTTATTTTCATAAAATTAATAAGAAAAAAATGAGTTATTATAATTTATTATATACTATATGTTTATAGTCTAATTATCCAAACTGCTGCCCTCTCTTTCAAGCATTAATTAAGTTCTAATTTGGCTAGACAGACTTCACTTTTTTCATAGTTAATTGTAATTAGTGGAAAGTTTAACAATTAAAAAAATAAATAATTTATAATTTATAATGTAGACTTTTGAGGTATCATTTGAGAATATACTAAAAATAGGTAATGTTAAATCTTTAAATAGCAATTGTCTTTCCAACACAGGAAATAAAAATTGGAAAATAAAATATAAGTCTTTTTATTTTCAAATTAATGAGGCAGGTAAGTACTGAGGATTATATTATTATATAATTCCCAAATAGAAAAATACATAAACATAGCAAATAAATTAATTAATTAAGGCTATGTGAATGGCTCTTCACGTTTCAATATCTTTTCATATTATTTTCTTGGTAGTTGATAAATGATAGTGTAATTTTTTTTTTTAAAAAATAAAATAATAAAATAAACTGTAATCATGGAATATATTAGGTTAATTATATTGTTATCTCCTTAATTTTTTTATATATTCTTAATTTTATTATATAATTGCCATTATAAAATATATATATTAAAAGTTGAATTTGATAGATAACGAAAAGATATGATTAACAAATCTAACCAAAAAAATTATTAATTTATAGAAAAATTTTCATTATTAATATTTCTAAAACTTAAACTGTCATATTATATGGGATTTCACGTAATTATGAGAATTTTTTCTTTTATATATTGATTAAATTTTAATTATTAGAATATATTAGTCCCTGCATGAAATATATTCTCGTACTCATTTGAGAAAAAAATTATAAATTAACTCAATAATTTTTTAATTCATCGAAAAAAATTTCATATAATAAATTATAATGTGTTTTAATTTAATTAAAACATTTTAAATAATTTTAATAAATAATTATATCATCTTATTTACACTAAAAAGTAAGAGAAAAATAATTATCTAAAAGCAATTTTCACTATAATTTATTGAATTTTAATTTTAAATTATTTTTTAAATAATATATTTTTAATAAAAATTCAATTCGACAATCCACATCTCAAATATCTCTGAATAGATTAAAGAAACAGGGAATCCCCATTGGGAACAGTTCCAAAGAGGGCCAAAATAGCATGATTACAAGATCTCTGTCAGACAACAACACTGTTTTCTGGCTCCAGCCTTGTTGTATAGTCAGGATATAAAATTACTACAAAAACTTTTTATTATATTAAAAAAAATTATTAATAAAAACAAAACTTATAATATTAGTGTAAACTGCATCTCATTTTAAATTATTGATTACATTGCCAGCCATTTAATGTCTTTAATTTAATCTAAATTTTATTTTTATTAATTTTTTTATAAATTATCTAATATTCGATCACCATATTACAGCCATTCCAAATTTAATAAAACTTTCTTATCCAATTTTAACATAAAAAATTTGAATTTAAAATTTCTAATTAAATTAAAATAATTATGTATCAATTAATTTACATATTTAGTCATTATTATTATTATTATTATTATTAAAGATTGATTGTTTAAAAGCAGTTGGGGAAAAGTATCTTCTAGGAATGTCTTTTCTAGTGAATTCTAAAGGTCAAAAGGAGTAGCACCTACTGACAATTCAGCTGTTGGAAATATTTAATAATTTTATTAACAATTTAGTCACTTTATTTATTCATTTGTTTTATATAACTAATTAATTATTATTAATAATAATAATGTGATTTGTTGTCAATTAACAGATAGGCTTTGGAAGTTTGCATGAAGAAATGGGAGTTAAAAGCATCTGCCCTTTCTTTAGGAAGCTAATAATGTCAACATAGTAATCTAATTAGACCTTTTTTATATATATATAATTTTGTTTTTCTATACACTTGCTTTAGACTATGAGAGTTTAGAGTAAGAGTTAGAGATATGTACTTATAAATCCCCATCTATCCAAAGTTGGGACCTTAATTATTTGACTTCTATTTGGGACATTGGTTTGTTAATTAGCCCTATAATGATAGGGCTATAAATTGAACTAGTTCATGATTCATGAATATGCTTTCTAAATAATAATAATATCAAATTCTTATAAAAGATAGTATAATTTATCGTCTTAATCCTCAAATATTAACTTAATCGATAAATGAATTTTATTTCTTATTATATTTATCAGAATTCAATTTTAAAATCTGATTATAAAAAAAAATGAATTTAGTAAAATATATAAAAATTAATAATGCACTACCATTTCATTGTTAAAAAATATAATTTATGAATAATTTATTCTCCATTTTATTAAACCAATATTATCATTTTTACTGTTAAATTAATTTCTTTTTTTACAAAAATCTATTTAAATATTTGTTTACTCTTTGCCTTGTAATATATATATATATATATATATATATATATATATATATATATATATATATATTCATGTATAAACCCTTAACTTTAAGGTAAATATATAAATGATTTATAATATCATTGCCTAACTAAAAAATTAAAAAAATATATAAGAATTAATGTGAACAAGAAAGAACTTTTCCTAACAATGATTAGTAGCAACTCAATCAATAGTTCAAAAAAATTTGGACTGCTGAATTTGAAGCTATGAAGATGAAAGATTAACAAGGGTGTAACTGGAAATTTGAAGTTGAAATTATAATTAACTTTTGATTTCTTTCTAATTCTTATTTTTATTGTTGGAAAAAAGTATTCAAATTGAAAAATAACAAAAAATATATAAGACTTATAAATGAATGAGTATTAAATCTATCATAATCCAATTAGTATTGTGCAAATGAGTTTTAATATTGTCCACATATAAGTTATGTGTGTTAATTTATAAATTTTAATATGATATCGGAGTTTTATATCCAAACGAATTAGATTTTGAGATTTATATTCAAATTTAGTTATTGGATTAATGACGATTTCAATCGATTTATTTATGAATAAATGTTAATCGGCTTGTTGATATTAGATCATAAACTAAATCTGATTGTATTTAAAGTGATATATTCATTTGTGAATAAATATGACTTATTGATGTTAGGTCACAAGTTAAATCAAATTTTATTTGAGAAGTGTGTTCAAAAAATATTTCACAATAAATAATAATAAAATATGTAAAAAATTTATAAATAAATAGATATTAAATTTAATATAATTCAATTAAGTTTGAGGATGTGTGTTGGGATCGATATACTTTAATATTTATTAGTAAGTTAACCAACTCCACATGCATACTTTTTTTTTTTTATATTACTTCAAGAGTCAACATTCATACTAATAATATATACACATAAACTTAACCTTTCTTTTCTCACATACCAAACCTTTGAAGGGCTGGCTATGAGGATGGTCACACCCCTAATCATTAAGGGTAGACAGAGAAGCCAATTGGGATAAGTTCTTTGACAAGCAATGTCAGTTTTTATGCAATAGCTTGATTGATAGATGGGAGCTTTTTACAAGTCATGCTTTGCTTACTAAAGCGATTGACTATTTTTAACCCTTGTTCTTTTTCTTTGTTTATTTTTTTTTATTTTTTCATATATATATATATATATATTAAACTGTCTGAATTAAATCTTTAAATAAAATATTATTTAATTCAATCTTATTATTTTTAAGATAAGCATCCTGCTA
Source organism: Aleurites moluccanus (assembly GCA_948193065.1). Classification (NCBI taxonomy): domain Eukaryota; kingdom Viridiplantae; phylum Streptophyta; class Magnoliopsida; order Malpighiales; family Euphorbiaceae; genus Aleurites; species Aleurites moluccanus. Next base: position 38,599 of record CANXYC010398630.1, read on the forward strand.
ATAAATTATTACTTCAATAATAACTTTGAAGTTTTGTGCAATCCCATTGGTTAAGATACTTATTGAATCAAACCCCTTGAAATCAAGTGTCACACAAGTATTTGACAATCCAATTAAAAGTCTTAAAATTAAATTTTATAGAGAAGTATTAAATTTTTAAATCAATTAGATTTTTTTTAATATTTAATAATAAATTAAAACGAATTTTTAAAATATTTCAATTAAATTTAATTAATGTTTATTTTTAATCTTTTTTTTTTTTTTGACAATTGGGTCGCGAAATATATTCGAAAGTGAAGTTTGATTTGGAGTTTGACAATAAGACTTGTAAAAGTAAGGCACTAAAATCCTATACGTCTTGGTTTAATTTTTATTCATTTTATATTTAAATTATATTTGTAATATTTGATATAATTGTTATTTGAAGTCAAAAGATTTGGTTCTACTTTGGCATCCAAATCATAGACTGAAGTTAAAACCTAATAATACATGAAGCAGCATTAATATTTTTAAATTTGGAAATTGGTGGTTCCAACCATATTTTGGGGACCAAGCATGAGAAAATAACTAATTCAGGACTTTTATTTGTTTAACGAGTACATAGGTCATCTACCACAACTACATCTTCCACTGTATTCCTCTGTTTATAGGATTCAACATTGACAAGCATGAGAAGATACACACAACAAAAGGAAAAGAACTACCATAAAAAAAATAAAAAAAAGTTTCTTTTACTGGAGCCAGTTTTTCATGGAGTGGAATTGAAGGAAATTGAGTCTTTGATATTCTGGAAATTCTCCATTTTTCCTGCAATAGGACAAATTACAGTTCAAGACAAAAATATCCATCAACCTTGAAGGATGACAAAAGAACATTCATATAAAAGATAGCGAAGAGAAAAGCAAGTCAGGCACTCCATTCATTCATTCATCCACTTTATTTTCTTGACATTAGAGAAAGAGAGAGAGTAGGGCCATAACATGTCAAAACACACTAGAAAGTAGGAAGAACTTGGAAAATCTAGGTAAATTATCACTTCTTAAAGCCAAAAGTGGAAAATAATGAATATATGACACTGCTCCACAATGAGAGCCTTTTTAGCACTGCGCTTGAAGAATGCCTTTTCAAAAAGCACCCTTTTGTGTTGCTAACAAAAGCAATTTGGAAGTGGTGTTTAGTTTTATACCTAGAAAATGTCAAATTCACTTAAAGAATATGAATTTTAATCTTTTCTAATTAATACAAGAAATTCAAAAGAACTCCAATATGAAACAAGGGCAGCTTGTGAAAATACATTGATTTCCAAAATAGTAATTTTCTCAATAGTAGCTCCAACAGCAATAGCATACTTGGGAATGACAATATGTAAGCAGGCCATCCCTCATTCAGGCTTTTATGCAAGGAACCAGATAAAACATATACTAATCATGTTAGCGCTCCAGCAAAATATGAAGGAAACAATATAAAGAGACTCCACACAAGAGGGACAATTAGGCAGTAACAAAAAGCTGAAGAAAAGTAATTTTACAAGGGGAAGAATCAACAGTGGGACAGTAATGTGGCAAATATAAATATGCCTTTCCAATTAGTGACAGAGAATTAGAATCCTTGCAATATTAACCATCTAGATCTAAAAAGTTGAAGCATTAGAGGGGGGAAAAAAGAATGCTAAGATTCCACATCTATAAAATTGAGATGGTGTCTTATCCTGAACGATAATAAAAACAAATTAATCTGTTGGGGAATCTATAATCAATAGAAAACAGGAAGAAGAAGATGAAAATTAAGCAGAAAGAGAACCAGAAGAAGAACAAGAAGCTACCTTAAGTTTGTGTCTTGTTATTTCACGCAGCACTGCTAGTTGTTTTCCCAATAGTCTTGAGGTCAAAGATTTCAATCCAATAGTCATCAGGATCCTTAATGAAAGCTATTCCTTTCATTTTTCCTGCAATTGAATTCACTGATTTGAGGCACGCTACTACAGTACATATACACACATTTGAAGCACGATGCAAGACTAAATGATAAATACCTTCTCAAACCATGATATAAATCATCTGTAGCCATGGATGATATACATTTTTAGCCTTACCTTGGTTAGGGAAAAAAGAAGGGTGGAATTTCTTTTTTATTAATATTAAGAAAAGAGATGGCAACAGCTTGGTGTTTACCATCTGAAGAAGAAGCCATACTGAATGATTAAATCACAAAATCCATGAATTACTAAATATAATCCCTTATCTAAATCCTTATAATGACAAACCTGATTCTGTTTGTGGTTAGTTCATAGTGCTGAGCTTTTCATCTACCAGATCAGGGCATTCTAATTTTTCATTCCATTTCTCTTTTCCTCCATGTGCACATGCCAGGCATTACAATACTTTTGCCATTTATTTCAAAAATGACACGGAAGAAATTTTTAGTGGATAATTCCAAGTACAACAAAATATCAAATCCTGCAATTGAGAGACATGTTTTTCTACTAAATGCATACCATTTAGACCAAACACTAAATGAAATTAATGCCTGCAATCTAAAACAACATTATGGTCATTAAATTATATTGCCAAGAGGAACCCCACCATCATTAGGTTTTTTTGCAAACTCCACTCCTAGACGTTCAAATCTCTCGCATGCCTTGTAGACATCACCCACAGTAATACCAATATGTCCTGCAGAATAAGATATGACAAATTTCAAATCGGCCACCAAAATAGTTGCTTAAGAAAATAAGTATCCGATAGATAGTTATCCCTACCAAAAGAGAACACATCTGATATATTGTAACTAAATTCTCACTAGGAAGAGGGGTTAAAAATTCCATGGATTAAAACATTTTAATGATTGGTTAGAGTTGTGTTTGCTGTCAGAGTACAAAAAAAAAACCTCGGTTCTAAGTGTAATTGGTCACAATTTCAATCACCACTCATTCGAAGTAATAAAAACATGATGTGACAGCTTGAGATTTACAAGCATTCAAGAAAATTGGGCTTCATGGGCCATGGAAACTAAATCAATAGCAGAGGAAAAGAATGAAGCCCCACAACTTCAGAAAACCACATATACCCCCTGCAATTTGAACTCAAATCAAGCAAATATACCTAACCATAAGTATCAATCTATAGCTCATAGCAAGATAAGATTAATTGTCATTGATCAATCTCTACACCACAAGTTAAAAGAATATTTTCTTAAAAACATAGTCAAGACAATATCCTCAAGGCAGCCAAATTAAGAGCATTTAAGAAAGTTCCACCAACCAGATCGGATTCATGTGGGTTACCAAATCCAACAAAACAGGATTCCGATGAGCCTATAATATGATAATAATGCAAAGTGCAAATTGCAAAACCAATCCATCTATTGTTCTTATTTATGTTTGATTTTCTTACTTTTTGTTTAGTTTTTATTCATTTGGTAGTTAAAGTTTGTAATTAATTGGTCATTAATTACATGAATTAAAGATATTATGTGAAACAACGAAAATGAAAATATAATATTAGTTTATTAAGATAATTGACATAGGATATGTATTGCTTAGAGACAAGACTTTGTAATTGTCAAAATGATATTCCATAAAACTTAATGGGTTTATGTTAATTGCTTATGATCACGAGAATAGATATAAAGTTAACATAAATATATATATGTCTTGAGAGAAAATATCATATAACTTAGGGAAATCTAATCATTAAATCCAATAACATAAAATCAATCTAGAAAAATAAAAAGAAATCATAAATAGTCGATTGATGAAATCTAAATCCTAAACCTTTAATATATATTTATTTTATCTTTGATTTGCTTGCAGTAGTTTACTTTACTTTACTTTACACCTGAATTTTTAGTTGATTATCTAAATAATAGAGTAATCATAATTTTTGTACTTGTTAACGCCTTCCCTGTGGAATTGACAATGCCTTCCCTATGGAATTGACAACGCCTTCCCTATGAAATCGACACTCTACTCACGCATTATTACTTGTCCGCAATCTGTACACTTGCAGATTTGTGCACAATAATATCAAAACGATTGGTCATAACTATCTGACACCCATGATATATGCCAAATAGGAGTGAAAAGAATATATAAGGAATTTACATGCACGTAAATATAAAACTAGCATATGGTGTATATATGGACATATATCAATTAATGATAAGATTTACATACCAAAGCCACGAGGGTCTGAATTTCCATTGTGGTATCCTTTGAAGTCAGGATCACTTTCAGTACCCCAATTACTGTAAGAAACATTTGTTAAACATACAGATAACAAAGTGCACCAACAAAGGACTACCCAGCAAGGTGGAGGAAAAAAAAGGACATCATGAAAACCCATCTTCTTACTGAGTTAGTTCAATTGTAGCCTTCCGACCAAAGGTCCAAACTGTTCTTTCAACTGGGTCACTTGGAGCTGATGCTGGATCCTGCACCATTATATACCATAAATGCAAAGCATAGTGAACAACTTTCCAATACGCACTAGATCAAAATATAGCATGAGAGGAGAAGAGCAGGGGAGATTAATGCCAAACTCCAATGAAAAAATAATAAAAACCTACCATCGCATGAAGGAACATGATTTTCTCATGTTTCTCAACCATTGATTTCACAATAAAGGATTAAGACATTATTAAAATTAATTTTCAATTTTCAAGAAGCGGGTGGTTATTTATTAGATATTGAAATCTTGACAACTCATTTTGAAATATGAGTGAGATTATACAGACATGATAGACCATATTTGCGTAAAGATGAGAAAATCTAATCCAAATACAAAAGCTCTTGCATGTATGATGATACAATGTGAATTACCTCATAGCCCATAAAGTACAAGCTAAACTTCATGTCCGGAAAATCCGACCTCTTAAGCAGCCTGGAATTGTTTCAAAGGGAAATAGATCATTAGCCTTGGAAAACTTGCAAGTATTAAACTTGAAACAGGGTTATAGTATTTTAGTATTATCCCAATTTGTAGATTTACTCTAGCTTACCGGATATGACATGCATCATATCAACATGATCATAGAAACTATTAGGTATTACAAACAAAACTATAACCATCCCTACCTTCCTTAACTAGGGGAAGAAAGAGAGGAGAGAGGGAAGGAGGTTCTTCTTATGTAATTGAAATGCCATAAGATATGGATAGGATACACACAAGTTTCTAAAAATTTAGGGGCAAAAATATAGATATTTGAGAAGGTTCTAACTTCAAATTGTAAGAAAAGGCAGGACTAAACCAAAGGTCGTGAGTAATAATGAAGGGAAAGGGAATCAGTTAGCTCAAGAATAAAGGCAATTAAGAACAATGAACTGAACTGAGTGTCATAAATGTGATATCTCTTTAGAAGTATAAGGTTATGTGGCACGCTAACAAACCTGCCATAAATGAATCATTTAGAAAAACCAAAAGAAAAAGATGAATAAACACACTAACATTCAAGTCATGAGTCAAGACATGAAAGTATAAAAGGATGGGGATGAAGCCCCATCAGGATCCATCAAATTTCAGTCCATTTTAAGAATTTCAAAGAAGCCGCATAAATCCCTCCAAATTAAGATGGGTTGCATTTTTCATCTGACACAAGGTCAACTTGCTTTCGTCATTCTTAAGAATATCATAAAAATACCATCAATATTTTAGATGGACCGCACATTGTTTTATGGGTTATGTAGAAGGTTATAGGAATGCCACATAGAAAGCCATATGAAATTGTAAGTTCAACTTTTCTCTATTAAGGAAAAAACCAAGCAAAACAGTGCAGGTGTAAAAGCTCAAATGCCATACATAATGTAAGCATCTTGAGTAAATAGTTTCATATTCTTCAGGAATATTAAGAATTGACAATAAAAGAGTTTCAATTATGAATATAAAACCAATGCATAATTTCAATAATATAAAACAGAATAATACTTTTAGGAAGGCATAGAGTCACATGCATGGTTTCAACTTCCGATTAGAATTTAGAAATAATGATTAGGTTCTAAATCCTAAGCGTCTGAACTGATGAGTGTAGTTCTAAATCCTTCTTGCAACTTGCAAGAAATAAACTTAGCAGCTATATACTTTGATGTTCAACTAACGGCTATGTTTTTGAATCACAATAAGAAAAAACCTCAATAAGAATGCTAAAACATCCAAAACCAAGTTGGCAACACAGCTATTACAATTTTTCATAAGCTCCATTTCCATGGACCTTAAACCCAAAACCTCCAATAATCAATGATCACAATCATTTCAAATAATCTAAACAACACATTTCACATAATAGAGGATTATTGATAAAACAAGTACAAAAAATCTCCTAACCTAGCTTATTTAACACACATATTGTTACTAATCAAGAAAATCAGATAAATAAACCAGTAAATTTGCAAAACCAATAAAAAGAAAAAATACCCAAATAAAAAAATTAAAACTTACGACATGCCCAATACACGAGAATAGAAATCGAGACTGATTTTTGGATCCTTAATTCGATACATCTGCATATCAGACAATAGCATTAAGACCAAGCTCGCTCATCCATATATGGATATAAATATATATATGGGCTTACAGTTTGTTGCATGATGTATCCCCTGGTAGCTTCATCGACGGTAGTATGGAGACCGGGATTGTCGGCCGGCAATTCTTTGGGCTCCGACGCCATTGAAAAGAGTCGTAATCTATACTGATTCTGCAAATTGTATACACAAAGATGAGAAATCAAAAAGACAAATTACAAAATTGGGAATGGAAATGTGATTTTGTAAGCCTTTTTTTAACCTTTGAATTGGTATTGGAAAGGAATAATGGGATTGAAAATGAGTTATTTCTAGTGAAACCAAAGAGAGCTAATCGAGATATAGGAGTCGCTAGAGACGAAGTAGCCATTGAAGTATTAGCGGTGTTTTTTTACCTTGTGAATTTATTAAAATTAAAAAAATTTCACACAAAATAATTTCAAATTTTTTATATTTATAATTATATCCTTTTTTTTATTTAAGTTTTTTTTTCTATCACTCTATTGTTATTTTAATTTAAATTCGAATAAAAAAATCATAAATATCATTAGAAAAAAAATTATTATTATATATATTGATATTCACCTATATTAATATTATTAATTTACTTGAAATTTTTAATATATATTTATATAATATTAAAATTTCAATTAAACTTCTAATATGTGATTCATTATCTTATCATATTAAACATGGATTCGAATTTGAAAATATTTATAAATATATAAACTCTTAATGTCTTATATAATTATTTATCAAAAATAATACAAATTTCATTAATATAATTATTTAAGTGTTCGGCCTAAAATTTTTGGATTGAGCTTCAATTTGAATTTGGCTACTGAATTTAGCCAATAATTTTTAATTCGGATCAAATTCAAACTATATTTATATTTAGATAAATTTAATCTGAATCATCTTATTTATATATAGTCATATTATAATAAATACACATAATAATAATTTATATTATATATATTTATTATTTTACTTTTATTGAATTTATAAATTCATTTTAAAAATTATTAAACTCATTCGAGTGACGGCTCTCTGTTTTCACTTTGTTTATGATAGATTGAATTGTGAAAGTGTCAAAATCACATTGAAAATTCACTGTGAAACTCAATAAGCAACTCACAAAAATGTATTTAATTTTTATTTAACTTGGGACATATTTCTTAACACATCCTCATATATGTAATCAAATTAGCTCATGATCCAATATCAACAAAATAATTAATATTTGCTTATAAATAAATCAGTTGAAATCTCTTTTGCAACTTCAGTCTAACAACAAAATAATAGAAATTGAATATGAATTTTAAAATTTAGATGGTTATTACACATATTGCAATATGATTAACTTCTAGCTCAAAGGCAAAAGAAATTTAGAAAAGAGACACTATAATAAATTTTATAATCAAAAATGCTATTTCAATTATTGCAGTTGCTACCGGTAAAATTAATGCTAAATTTATAAGTAATTAAACCAAGAGATATACTACATATTTTTCTTTTTCAATCATCTTTTTAGTAAGCTCTATAATTCCTTGTAAATATGTAAAGTGAGTTGATGAATAAGAAAGAGAGGGAGATAAGATAATAAAGAGTTTGAGTTAAGAGATATTAAATTAATTTTGGGTTATATCTTTTTATTTTGAAAAAGCACAATTTACTATTTTAGGTTAAAAATTACAAAAATTAAAAAGAGATATATACCTCCTTAGTTTTACTTAGATCCACCTATATTGTGATCCAACATTAAGAAGCCAAATCCAGTAACAAAAACTTAAATATGAGTATTAAAATCTGTTTAAGTTTGAAATTCTAATATTATATTAAAGTTCATAAGACTTTACATATAGTAAAATATCTATAAATTAATAATATCTATTATGTAATAATTTTTTTCAATCCCAACTTAGATAAGTAGATTAAATTAATAATTTCGATAAATTAATAAGATAATTTTTTTAAAAAATTCATACATAATTACATGATCCTATTTATATTATAAATTAATAATTTATTAGCATTGTACATATAATATATTATAAAATGTTATTAAAATATGAATCTATTATTTCCTTTTTTTCTTAATTTAAATTTAATTGTATTTTATTTTTAATTTTTCTTATTGTATTTATAAATTTTGAGATTGAACTCTCGTATTATAGTTAAAACTTATGAAGTATTATTGATATTTTGAATGTGTTCTCATCTATAATTTTGCTTTAGTGTATTTGATATTGTATGTTAATTAATTTTTAAGTAAAATATGTGAGAAATTCATTGTTACAGTTTTTTTTTAATGCGTGTGGGATAATACTTTACGCATCTCATATGTTATGATTGGTTTTTAAAAATTTTTAGATGAAAACTATTGTGACTGTAAAATATATAAGAGATTATTTTAAGTGATTTATATAAAAATTATTTTAAATCTAAACAATGATATTTATATATATTTTTTCATTTATTTAATTTATATTTAATTTTAATTTATTTAATTCATATTTAATTGATAACGTGTATATTCTTTTTTATTTTAATTAATTCATATTCAATTTATTATATATTTTTTTCAATTCATTTAACTTATATTGAATTGATTATAAAATTAGTAAAATACAATAATATTTTAGTTGATTAAATATTATTTATAAAATTATAAATATTCTTTTTAAATTAATAAATTATTAATTTATCGATTGATTAATATCTCTTTTAATTAATAGAATTTATTAGTCTCAACGTTATTAATTTATAAAAATTTTACTATATATGATTTATAAGTAGATAAATATTAAAACCAACTTATATAAAATAAATTAATTTATATTATTTTTAATATTCACTTATAAATTTATACTCTATTTTATCATTATTCAAAATGAAATACATTGTGAATATGAGTTAATGGGAAAGATAACTTTATCCAAATGGTGAACTTGGCTATGAAAACATAAATATCCAAATTCAATAGAAGACATAAATTTTTAAATAAAAATTAGAGTTTGTTCGGGGATAAGAAATTAGAATTAGAATTAGAATTAGAATTTCAATTTTAATTCTTTAGAATTAGAGTTATGTTGAAATTGTAATTTTAACATTTGTTTCATAAAAAAAATTGAAATTGAAATTGAAATTAAATAAAAATTTGGTGACGATGAAAGTGACAGTGGGATTAAAAGTGGTAGCAATGGCGGACTATTAGTGGTAGCGATGGGGATTGTGGTGGATCATCAACGATGATTATTCGATGAGTCATCGTCGTCGGCAATCACGGTCCGACGAATCATTATCATAGACGATGATCATCAGGCGAGCCACAGTTGTCGGAGATGGCAGACCAACTTCGCCAGTGATAAGGCTGAAGGTGGCGTTGGGGGCGGAGGTGACGATGGTGCCGGGAGTGGCGGTGAGAGAGAGAATTATATTGATGATTATAAAATTATAATTTTTATGGGTTAAGAATAAAATTATGGAATTAATTTTTTAATTATATTATAATTTTATAAAATTATAGTTAAAATTTTAATTTTAATTATAAATAGTTATTAAATTCTAAAATTAAAAATTTTGAAATTTTAAATTCTGCATACGGACCCTTATTATTATTTTTAAATAATAATAATCTTCAATCTTTCACTAAATGGTAATGGGCCTTACGGATAGGATAATGTACATAAAAGTGGCAACATGACGATGATGTGAGCATCACTTGGGAGATTGTTATTTTTGACAACTCAGTCATTTAATTCTTCCCCTCAGGCAAGGTTTGTTTCCAGTAACGAGTTTTTTTGTTAATTGGCGTGCTAAAAAAAACAAGTCAGTATTTTAAAAAAGTAAAATTAAGCGATTTTTAAGAGAGATTTTCTTTTTGAAAAAGAAAAATATTTTATTATTTTTAATAAATTTATTGTTTTTTACATATTTTTCTCCTATATAATATTAAAAAATTTATATTCTTATAAATTGATATTTTTCATTTAATTTTCAATATAAAAATTGAACAATAAAAATAATTAATTTTTAAATATTTTCAGAAATAAATTATTTTCTATACATAAACATGACATTTTTTAAATTTTATTTTAGAGTTAATACACTATAAAAGAAATTTCGTATATTTCTATTAAAAATGGTTCATATATATATATATATTAATTATGAAATAGCGAGATAATTTTTCAGAAAAATGAGAATTAAATGATGAAAAAAGAATTGTAAAATAAAACTCTTAAAGAGTTTAATAAAATTGATAACTTTCATAAATTTTTTAAAATTTCTCAAATAAAAAAAAACAAAATTAACATATAATTGAGCTAATATTTAATTAATAATCAATCAATAAATTTTATTTTATTTATATATTTATATTATCATATTAGAGTTTGAATCAATTTTAAATACATGAAATTTTGAAATTATATTTTAAATATTTATTTAAATTAAATTTAAAATAAAATTCAATCAAACTTAAATAAAAATTTAATATTTTAAAATTTTTAATTAAATAAAGCTTAAATATATATTAATATAATTAACTCGACTTGAAAAGATCTTTTTTATGGGAAATTGAATAAATTATATGCCATTTTTGTAATTTCAATGCAATTGAATATTGATATTTGACTACATTTTTATATAATTTAAAAGAAAGTATTAAATATAATTTAATAAAAATATAATTATGTATTAATATTTAATTAATTTATCACTCTAATTAAGAATTTTAAATAAATTTTAATTCATAATCCTATAAATTAGGTTTACGTAAAAAAATTTTTCTAATGATAGAACATAATTTGTCGCGAAATTAGACTTAAAGTTAGTGTATCCAACAATGCATAACTGAGTTGAAATGTCCGTACGTATCTCCAACTTGAACATAAAAAAAATAAAAATAAAAAAACCAAATCCAACAGTTGATTTACAAGGCTAAATTTTTGTTTAATTTTTCTTTTGGTTCCCATACTCCATCTTGTCAATTTCTCAACCACCAAACTATTATGACGCACAAAAATGAAAATTTCTATCACTACCCGCCAAATTAACTGCATATTTCTCTTGTTCCAAGTTACGAGAAGAGGCTTTTGGTTTCACTATCAGTGGTCTTCGTAAGCAATTTGGCAATAATAAAAGGTCACATCTTTGAGCTCTGTCTTTTTCTTTCGTAGTCCACATTGAGCTCTTCAACTTAGTACTGCTCCTTTTTCTTCTGCAAATCCATTCAAATTCTGCAACAGCAAAACCCTCAAGCTTTTTTTCTCTGAATTTGCAATGGAGAAATCTGGGTATGGCAGAGATGGGATTTACAGGTCACTAAGACCTACGCTTGTCCTTCCTAAAGATCCCAATCTTTCAATGGTTTCATTTCTCTTTAGAAATTCCAATTCTTACCCTCATAAACCAGCTGTTATTGATGCAGATTTATCACTAACCTTTTCTTTTTCACAGCTCAAATCCATTGTTATTAAGGTTTCCCATGGCTTACGCCATCTAGGTATCTCTAAAAATGATGTTGTTTTGATCTTTGCTCCTAATTCTTACCAGTTCCCTATTTGTTTCTTGGCCATCACTTCTATTGGTGCTATAGCAACAACTGCAAATCCTCTTTATACTTCTACTGAAATCTCAAAACAGATAAAAGATTCTAATCCCAAGTTGGTCATAACAGTGCCTGAACTATGGCACAAAGTTAAAGATTTCAATTTGCCCGCTGTGTTTTTAGGGGCCAAAGAGTCTTTATCTGTGGGGCCCAATTCAAGAATTCAAAGTTTCCATCATTTGGTTGAGCTGGGAGGGTCTAACTCTGAATTTCCTGTGAGTAATATCAAGCAATCTGATGTAGCTGTTTTATTATATTCTTCAGGCACTACTGGGGTTAGTAAAGGTGTGATTTTGACTCATAGGAATTTTATTGCTGCTTCTCTAATGGTCACCATGGACCAAGAAATAGCGGGTGAAATGCACTATGTGTTCCTTTGTTTCTTGCCTATGTTTCATGTGTTTGGATTGGCTGTGATCACTTATTCTCAGCTGCAAAAGGGTAACGCAGTAGTGTCAATGGGGAAGTTTGATTTTGAGATGGTTTTGAAGGCTGTGGAGAAGTATAGAGTGACCCATTTGTGGGTTGTGCCTCCAGTAATACTTGCTTTGGCTAAGCAAAGCTTGGTTAAGAAGTACGATCTTTCCTCATTGCAGCAGGTTGGTTCTGGTGCGGCTCCTTTGGGAAAAGAATTAATGGAGGAATGTGCTAAGAGCATTCCTTATGCTGCAGTTGCTCAGGTAGTTGAATTTGTCTGTTTTGCTAATCAGATTCACTATTTAAGCACGAGAATGTGAAATTTCCGTGTTCTAATGATTTGAATGAGTTATTTGAACTCACATTGAATATTAGGTTATTGGTGATTTGAGCATATAAAACATGCTGCTTCTATATTGAGGTTTGCAAGGATATCTACAGAGCTTAGCCTATATGCATATAAAATGTTTATATTGATCCCTTTGGAGTTACTTGCGTCGTGTAAGGCAGTTTTTAAGTGTTGTGAATTAGCCATCTAACTGATGTTTGGTGCTATGTTGAGTTCTTACCATGGAACTTCTGTGAAATTAGCATCACATACCTGAACCCCTATATTGTGACTGTTCGAGAGAAGTTGAATGCATTTTTTGTTTCTTAGAACCTGATATTCTTATATATATAGTGCCATTAAGTCTATTCATTTCTTGATCGGTTTGTATTTTAATTAAGAAGCAAATAGTCGAAGATCCGTATCTCTTTATTTAGGTTTGTCCAAAAAATATAGTACAGTTGTTCTTTAAATCTTAAATTAATATGCACTTGTGACTTACTATTTATGCTTTCTAAGGATTTTTAAATTTCCCATCAGTCTCTTCTTTAATTCTGATGAAGTATTTGTGAGCTAGGAGTGTAACTTGGTGGTAAAATTATATATGAACAGTCAGCATTCATCAATGCTTATGCTTCTATAAAAGAATTGAAAAAATGCATCTGTGCATATTTCCTAATTTTGTCGAGTTACTAGAAGTAAGGTTTTCCTTTTGATTCAGGATGCTCTCTGTGGTTTCAGGGCTATGGTATGACTGAGACTACTGGTATTGTTTCAATGGAGAATCCAAGAATAGGCATTCGAAATTCAGGTTCAGCCGGAAATCTTGCTCCTGGAATTGAAGCCCAAATAATTGGTGTAGATACTCTGAAGCCTCTTCCTCTAAATCAGTTGGGGGAAATATGGGTTCGGGGACCCAATATGATGCGAGGTAGAATGCTTCATTTACTGTGATATGAATCTTCTGTTCATAAACAAGTTTAAAAACGTGGTTGCTGGTCATTTATTTTCACCTATCAAAAAAAAAAAAAAAAAAAAGAGAGAGAATGGAGAACCAAACATCCATTTCATTTTTTTGAAGTAATATCAAACTCCTGCTTTCTGGTCTACCATGTTATTGTCTTCATTAATTCATAAGGGTCCAAAACATTCAGGAATTTTGTGTCATCTGATCTTTAACCATGTTTTATCTGGAAATGGAACAATAAGTTTTACAAAATATCAGACTGAGTTGCTGTGACAGTCAATATATGTTAACATGCCGCTAACTCTTTTGCCTGTTAGTTAACTGGGTCATTTATATGGATCAAACTCTTCCCACTTAACTTGTCCTCCGCATTGGCACTTGTCAGGTGTTTTAGGCAAAATTTCTATTTTAATTTTGCTGTTTGCTTAACAATCATATTCTTTTTAGAAGATAATGGAAATAATAATAGTGCTTCATCTTTCCTTTAGATGTCCACTGTCTTTCTTCGTTTTCGTTAGCTTGATTTCAGTAAGTTTTAAACAAAGTAAACATGATGCCATTTAGAAGTTAGATACATTCAACGATCTGATTATGTACTCTCCAATCCTAGTTCATTGAATAAACAAGTTTAATCATATATATCATGTGCATGCCAAAAAATTCTCAAAAACTTTTGTGGCACTTTAATGGATGATTTCTACATGAACCTTACTTGTATATGATCAGTCAAATCAATGCAACTGTGCTTTAAATTGGCCTTTTTTTTCTGTTGTATTATTTATCAGGTAGAAGTATTTTACTTAACACTACAATGTTTTGAAATTCATTGGCAGGATATTTGAACAATCCACAGGCCACAAAAGACACCATAGATAAAAAGGGTTGGGTACATACAGGAGATCTTGGGTATTTTAATGAGGAAGGGAATCTATATGTCATTGACCGTATTAAAGAGCTCATCAAGTACAAAGGATTCCAGGTAACTTCTACTATAAAGAAATTGATAAATGTGTGAAATTTTTTTACTACCTATAAAGTCTTTGCAGCATCTTTTGTAAACTTTGCTGATTATGTGTTGAATGGCTCTGCTACTGATTTATGTTTTCATTTACTAATTCTTATTAGGTTGCACCGGCTGAACTTGAAGGGCTACTTGTTTCTCACCCTGAAATATTAGATGCTGTTGTCATCCCGTAAGTTGAACATGCACACATTTGTACTACTTGCATCACTTAATTCATAATAAATGATTGTGTTAACCCCTCTCTCATTTATGCACTTTTGATAATCAAGTCACTTGCATCTTGTAGCTTTCCTGATGCTGAAGCTGGTGAGGTCCCAGTAGCATATGTTGTGCGATCACCCAACAGTTCACTGACTGAAAAAGATGTTCAGAAATTTATTGCTGATCAGGTAAATGACATGGGAATCATCATGGTTTTAATACACTTTGAGTTGAATTTGTTTGTGCTTGAATCCTGACCCTCATCTTCTTTTCAACTGCCTTCTCTGTACCATTTACTCTTTGATTTTTCAGAAGATATCCTTTAGCATTAGCAATAGCTTCTAGTTATATGTGATTGCAGAAAGTTTATGGCTTGGTCTTGTTTTGGAGTGACTGACTTTAGGTATTGCTCTTACAGTCCAGCTTTGTCACCATTGCAAATGCTTTGAGTTCTACATTCTGTAATTAGAGCATATCATCTAATTCACACTAGTCACACCAGTTTTTTTCTGCCACCATTCAATATTTAATTTCTCATTTTCCCCGACTTTTCCAACTCCTTAAATTGAAGGCAGGATCATGTTTGAGAAACGACTAATAAACTATGGCAGTCCCACATTTTGCATTTGCTGTTAATCATTTATTTTTGTTCTGTTCTAAATCATTTTTGCCTTTCTAAGGTTGAAATGATTGCCAATACACAAAATGTACGAGGAAGACGTGCACATTTCAATTTTTGTGTTTTCTTATGTGATGAATTCTCTAGCTGCTGATTGTCCACGCATTCTTCTATGCATCTTTAATGTGTTTGAATGCATCTTTAACTGATTTGTGTTTCTTTTGCAGGTTGCGCCTTTCAAAAGATTAAGAAGGGTGACTTTCATAAACGCTGTCCCTAAATCAGCTTCAGGAAAAATCCTTAGACGAGAGCTCATTGAGAAAGTAAAATCCAAGATATGAGCTCCTATGTTTGTTTCTCAGCATGATGCAAAGGCATAATCTACAGGACAATTAACCTATACTTTCAGCTTACTTGAAGTTGCAGATGTCTTTACCTGTTTCTTTAGTAGAATAAAAAAGGAAAGCTGATTCTACCTTTGTTCTTTAGTCTTTTACATTGGAGAAGAAAATTTGCAGGATCACATATCACTTGACTCTATGCAGCACATTTTTTAAACTATATAACAAGTTAAACAAATTGGGTGACATTGAAAATCCATGTAATGGACATAATCTGAAAGAATTCATTTCAATTTATTAAATTGAATTTTTATACAATAATTGTTGTAAATATATTGTATTTAGATCATGAATTCAATTTATTTTATTTTCTTAATTATCTTTATATTAGGAAAACTAATGGTATCTTTCTAAAAAACAGGTTAGGATATATAGGGGTACAATTGAATTATAAATCAAGTTTTAATTAAATTAAATTTTTATAAAATAATATAATCTATGTATATTTTGAAATCATTTTTCTTATGCTAAAAGAATTGAAAATTATTAACTTGAAAATTAATAAAAAAAAAGTATTTTCGTTAAAAAATAAAAATTTAAATAAAATTTTAAAAAATAAATCAGTAAAATTTTGATTTATCATTTAAAATAATAGTGATTATAATAAAATAAAATTTTATTTTTTTTATTTAATTTATTTTTATATTAATTAATTTATAATTATTTAAAATAAATATTTTATAATTATATTTTATCTACTTTTTAATGATTTGAGATCGATAGTTGGATATTTTTAAAGTTGTAGCCTTAAAGATATTATCTAATATCAAGTGTAGTAAAATTTTTAAGCTTTGAAAATATTTTTATTCATTTATATAAATAATTTAGCGGCATAATTAATTTAATTCAATATTTATTTACAAAAATTTTAAATATTAACTCCTTTTGATTTTTTTTCCTTACAGTTATCAAATTGTAAAAATATATTTTCTATTGCTTTAAAAAAAAAAAATTCCTTCTAATTTTTAGGCTAAAAATTATTGTTAGTAACAATGATATCAAACAATTATATAATTTTTATTAATTTGATAAAAGTAGATAATTACATTGTCTATCAACTTAATTTTTAATGATAGAATGAACCACGTAAAAATATTATTTATTATTTTATTTTATTTTTCATGGATATAATGCTTTCGTTATCCATGAATATAATTTTGACAATCACTGGTTACTAATTAATCCAAGAAAGGAAAATTAATATTAAAAATAGTAAATTTTATTTAAATAATTTCCTATATATATATATATATATATATTTATTTGTTTGTAATAAATATGAATATTTTAATTTTAATTTGTGCTATGTTGAATTTAGATCAAATTTATGCATTGAATAATTATTTGTCAAAATATTAATCTTATAAATCGAGTTTTAATCATAAACATGTAGAGTTAATTCACTTATTAACTGAGTTAATATTAAAATCATTTTTCAATTAAGAGTAAAATCACTTCACAAGACCAAAGACTCCCCAATTTTTTTAATTTAATTTACAATTTGTATGGTTAGCAGCTTAGGAAAGGAAAATAATTGCTAAGAATACCAGAATTAGGCATATGAATATTATAAGATGGGAAAAGCCAGGTTCAGAGTACTGAAATGCAATATTGATGCTTCTATCTTTGCCAGGAATCGTTCATCAGGTGCTGCAGCTGTGATTAGGGACTCCATAGGAAATTTCATAATGGGACGTACATGGAAGTTTACAGGTGTGTTCCAAAGTGTAAGAGACTGAAGCAATGGCCGGGCTTAAAGAAGCTTTGTGTTAGGTGGAAAACTTGGGATTTCGATCTATTGTTTTTGAGACAGATTCTAAGATTGTGGTAGATGCTATACAGGGGGACAAGACGGATTCTTCTGAGTTAGGAGGCTTTATTCACTCATGCAAGCAGTTTTTGCAACAAAATGTAGGTTATCACGTTCAATTCTGTGGGAGAAATGGGAGCAAAGCTGCTCATGTGTTAGCAAGAATGGCTAGTTCTTTTCCAAGTCCATCTACATGGACTTCTCCTCCCAATTTTCTGATTGATGTATTGAACTTTGATATTGAACTTCTTCAGCTTCAAAATATATATATGTATATATGAACAGCAGAGTAATACCAACTGGATCGTGTCCATGCCCTACATTTCTTACTAAGCTCTCTCTTTATTAAAACTAGCTAGAGTAAGATAAAGGAGAAAAGAACAAAAGAATCACAATTCACAAAATTCAAAAACATAAAAAGGGGTCTCTCTTCTTGTTTGGACCATCCTAAAAAAATAATAATAATAGTAAAGATAAGCTGAAAATCAAATCAAAATTCAGTTCACCAATGAAATCAAATTAAGAAAGTTAGTTCGTCCAACTTATCCAATTCCAATTATACATATTTATATATAATAAAAATAGAATTAAGTGTTGAAAGTTATTGACTAATTATAAAATTAAACATGCAAAAATGACAGAATTATTGATTCACTAAATCTTCGGATAGATTTCTTGTATGCTCATATATATTGCTGAAAAAGACTTGCAAGAACACCTCAGGTATAATTGCATGCCAAGAACTTTTGATAAGGGGAAAATATGGAGAAATTATTAGGTGAATTTAATTCATCTTATGAGATAACAAATTAATTAATAATGATCAGACTTAATATTTTAATTATAATGTTATAATTTATATAATTAATTATTATATTTATATAATAAGTTAGTTATTATTTGATATATTTAATTAATATTAATAATTCATAATCGTGAATTAGACTAATAAAATAATTTTTTTGAAAATATAGAAGTTATAATTTTCTTATAAATGCAAATATTCTTTCAAAATTTATTCTCTTAATTTTTTTATATTATAAAATAAACATTTGATTATTAATAATAATATTGATAAGCATGCTAATGGTACGGTCTAATAAGACTTGTATATAGATTTAATAGACTCCATATATGAAGTTTATAATTTTATAATTTCTTTCCTTTAAATAATTTATTTTAAAAGAACTTATCAGAATGTAATGCATGTTATATTCTTTCCTTTTTTTTTAATATATTTTATCTTAGATCATTCACAATTTTAATAATTTTTTATTTTTTATTGATTAATTATAAAAATAAAACCTTTAAAAAAATTATAATTATGTTCAACTATTTTAAAACAAATTATTTTATCTTAATCTTAAAAATTAATTATAATTGAATCTACTGGTTAAAACTACAACTATTCATTTTTACAATTGAAAAGAGATTAATGGATAATTACATTTAAAGTTGAGTTTGATAATAATAGTTTTTTTTAACATTAGAAAAAGAAAATTGATCCTGATCTATTGAATATGAGAATATACACTTATAATTAGATTATGTTTCGATAAGAAAATAATAATAATAATAACAATTATAAACTTATAATGAACTATTTTCCGTTTCAATTTTGATCAAATGAAAAATAAAATTGTAATCAATTTTTTAAATTAAGATAAATATTTTATTTTGAAAAATTTAAGTATAATTAAAAGTTGTGATAAATGTTTGAAATTTTTAGTTATTAAGCCAAAAGAATTTGAGATCAAGATTTATTAATTATTGGATTTAAACACAATGTTTCAATCCACCAAAGATTTCTTTGGAAATGTCTATTGAAAATAAACGCTAAAACTAACCTGTTTACCCAAAAAAATTAAAAAGTCACCATTAGACTTTTTTTTTTTTTTTTTTTTTAACTATTTAGTTATAATTAGCTTGCCAATGATAAATTTAATTCAGTCGTTATTAATTGATTTATTTTAATTTGTCTTACACAAGTATATTTAATTGACATTATCCAGTTATATTTGATTATAATGTACAAAAAGCTTGCAATTATAGCTCTTTAATCTACAGCAAAAGAATAATAAGAATATGTAATTGAGATTATATAATTGGGCATACATATTTGACTAATGAAATTTTGATTTTATGGTTAAGTTTTTTTAGAAAATTAAATATTTATTTTTTTTTTAGTAAAAATGGTTGGCTAAAATACTACCGTACACAAATCTTGGATATGAAACTCGGCTAAAAGAGTGTTTAAAACATTGATTGTCAAATTGAAATTTCGTGAAAAATAAAATTTATCAATTGAGATTTGCATAAATTGATCCTAACTACTTTGGAAAAAAAAAAATACTACTTTAGAAATGCGAAAATATATTTTTAATTAGATATCAAATACTTTCATTTTTATTTGGAATTAAAAACTCAGTAAACACTGAAAAGAATTTTTGAATTATGAAAATGTGACAGCTTGACAATTTTATCACCGCTAATAAAATAAAATTTACCGTTCGACCTACCCTTGACAATTTTATCACCGCTATATATATATATATATATATATATATATATATATGTTTTCCTTATTTTATATCACAGTCTTGAAGAGTCAGAATACTTTTTTTTTTTTTTTTTCTTTTTCTGTTTTTCGACCGAATGTTAAGTTTTAATTTTTCAATCCTTTAACTCAGGTAATTAATAATTTTTGATGTTTATAACATAAATTTAATATTTAATTGGGTTAATTTTTAATTTTTATCAATTAATTTAGAATTTAAAATTGAGGCTAAATTTAAAATTTTCTTAATTAGTTAGTTTTAATTAGTAATATTTATATCAAAATATTTCATGCAATATAAAAAATTTATAAACACTTTTAAATTTTTGTTTGGATACCCAAAATATTAATTATTGATAATTAAAATATTGACCATATTTCGTATATTTTAATTTAGTTAGATATAAAATAGCATTATGGGTTATAATTAGTGTTTAATATTGCATTATAGACTATTATTGCAATTATTTGAGCAGGTTAATTTTTGGGGCTGACAGTTTTTAAGCGAAAATTCTGTTGAATTTTCGTGAGAAATTATGCTAAATATTTTAGAGACAGTATAATTCATGCATTATGACATTTTAAAATTTATTTTCATATTCCAATATTAATTTTTATTTATTTATAGGAGTTGACCCAGTGACCAGTTCGGAACAACGAGGTGTTCCAGTCTGATAGATTTTCTATCATTTTGCCAGGTGAGTGGTGAATTTATAATATTGATTTTTACTAATATATGCTATATGTTTTGAGAAATGAATTTCCGAATGAAAATTGATTTGAATCGAAATTTTAGAAATGCAATATTTTATATATTAAAGTTGGGAACATATATTGGTATGTTGATATTTGATTTATAAAGAAGGATTTGAATGCACAGTTGAGTACAAATATTTTTTTTTATATACACTCATATATGAATATGTCTGATAGATATATCTAGATGACAAGTATTTCAGAGTAATTGACAGATTAAGATTATCCTGACGAGTATAACTCTCAGATATCAAATACTGTCTTTGGGACAACGCGTGATATACATATAGTCTTTGGGACGTATATCAGGTGGTTGCCCTTTGGGGGTAGTTCTGCACATGTGTATGACCAGTTTGCTCTTGATGCTGCCAGATGTCATCATGCACCCAAGATGTCAGTTTATCTATCTACATATTGTTTATATGTGTTGAGTGTATGTTTTACAGAGAATTATTTTATGATTTATTTCTTGTGTTAGATGATGTACTGTGCAATTCGTTTTCAAATGCTAATATTTTCTAGATATTTTGTATAAATTATATGTAGAAAATAATATCATGTTCCCCTTTATTATATATTTACCACTCACTGAGTATTGTGATTTACTCACCTCTCCTATATTAATACTTTTCAGATCATTCTTAGTAGATATCCAGCAGAGTTAGCGGTGTCCTTTCAATTGTTCAACATACAGTAGATGTCGAGCCAACAATTTCTCTTTTTGTTTTTGGTTAACTAGTTGGGTTATATATATTATTTTGGACAACTATAGTTTGTATAATCCTAGATTTTGTGTAATAATATCATACAGCTATAAATATGTTACCATCATTTTAGATACTCTATCCAATTTAGAATTTCAGGTATTATTATCAGTTTTCTAGTAATTGTACAGCTACAAGGAACATTTTTTATTGTCACGCTGCCTGTCAGGACAGTAAAGGAAGGGGTGCGACAATTTTTGGTATTAGAGCATAGGTTTACAGATTCTGTAGACTTCTTTTTCTCTTTTTCTGCAGTAGGATATAATAATCTGTTTAGTTCTTAATCATGTTCTATTTTTGTCTTGTAGGATAATGCCGCCACGAGTACAGGGTGGTAGAGGTAGAGGTCGTGGTAGAGTTCGTCGGATAGCCAGTATAGAGGATGTTGGCCGACCTCCTAGGAACATTCATTTACCCCAGCATCATGAGCATATTCCTGAGCAAGAAATACCAGTAGCTTATGAGGATGAGGCTAGTGCATCACATGCATATCCACCCCAACCCCATCCCATTCCTCCAGTTCCACCACTAGTTGTTCAGCCACCTATTGGTGATCCCGAGTTAGTGGCTACTATTGCTCAAGCTGTTGCAGCAGGTATGTTGAATAGGGTGTAACAGCAATGACCTTGGGAGATTGTATTTAATTGTAAGAAATTGGGGGCATAAACATTTACTGGATCCTTAGACTCTGGAAAAGCATATGACTGGTTGAAGAAATTAGAAAAAGCTTATGAGATTGCAGGATTGACAGAGGAAGACAAGATGCAATATGTACGTGCTTTTCTAGAGGGAGTAGTTGAGAGAAGGTATGACAGATTAATGCGTACATGTGATAATTTGACATGGGAGATGTTTCTTACTGAATTTCAAAGGGAGTACATTAAAGACAACTACAAGAGAGAGAAGGAGGATATGTTCTTCAGCCTGAGACAGGGAAGTATGACTATTACATAGTATGTAATTCGGTTTGAGGAGCTATACAGGTTTGTGGCCCATATAATTGTTGAGGAGAGAGATAAATGTAGCAGATTTTATAATGGCTTGCAATTCTCTGTTCAGAGGAGTATATTAGATTGGCGTTCTCTGGGTTTTCGTGAGATGGTTGACAGAGCTTTAGAGACAGAGAGGTTAGATAGAGAAGAGGCAGAGTTTGAACA
>CANXYC010398687.1:0-10213 GCA_948193065.1 Aleurites moluccanus
TTTGTGTCAGCTTCACCTATAAGAAATGTTCTATGTCAACAATATTAATGCATGTTTAATTCTAAATAATGTTATATTTAATTAAGTAAGATAATAAAAAATAGCTATATATTGAATGCATGTTTGATCAATCGTCCTACATATGCATATGTATTTCTTAGCATACAATTAATCAATCATAAATTTAGAATTAAAGAACAAAAAATTTATTAAAACCATTTAGCATATTAAATGTACAACCAATTTTCTTTTTTTTTTTTATAGAGAATCTTAAGATGATAAAAATAAAAGAAGAGAATATTTTAGTGATCAAAGATTACAAGTATAAATAATCACAAAAGCATTCATGAATTGAAACATAAGTACTCAGAAAAATTTAAAGGTTCAAACTAAAACATGCATGGAAGGACCAAATATTACATATGTTTGTATCAAGTAATGAAATACTGTTTAGATCAATGTCGTTTGTGATTCTTTCTTCACAAATAGAGAATGAAATTTCTTCATTTACAGCTAACGGAATATTCAAATCAAGTTCATTCACCGAAATTGAAACGTCTTTCGCCGGAATATTTAAATCTAAATTTAAAAATATAGACATGATTGCCTTAGTTTAGATTTTTCTTATGGTTATTTATGTTGTATTGAAAGTTTTTTATAGAAACATGGTGGAGGGAAATTCAAAAACAACAACGAAAAAATAAAATTTAGAATCACCATTTTTGAAAATTTTGAAATTTCAAACAAAAAATGAAGGGACTCAATTTTGTTTGAATAAGGAGAAAGAAGGATTAGTGATAACATAAATTTTGTTTTAATTAATGAGCTGTAGCCGTAAAGATAGAATAATTTATTGGAGAATGTAAAGGTGGGTTGACAAAAGAGATAAATTTTAATTAATTATTGAAACAAGTATAAGGACATTTTAATAATTTAAAACTATATTTAATTCTCAATTTAGCTTAACAATGCATACCTTAATATCCGAGAATTGCCTTTTAACGTCACACAATATGAACCGGAGGGAGTATATATTTTCTTTTCTTTTTTATCTTTTTTATTTTTAATAGAATATTATAAAAAAATTGGACGGAAAAATTATTTTATTGGAAGAAATGAAACTTTAGGAACTACAAACTCTAATGACTCTATTAACAATTGGATTAATTAAAAGTTGTCTTACCAATGCAAGTGTAGCTCAATTACATAATATTAACAAAAACAAATAAAATTAAAAAAACGGAAAATATAAATAATATTATGATACCCTCAACGAAATTCTCTACAGTGCACTATATCTTAGGATTTTTATTAAAATATAAAAGATGCATTTATATGTATTTAAGAATATAAGTTATAGATACATTCAATTATTATTTATATTGAAACTATAAACAATTGTATAATGAAGCAGTTAAGCAATCATGAGATTTTAATTTTTAATATAATATTTCATATGAATTAAATTTTATACTATTGATTAGGCTAGCAAGACGAAACTTAACTAGGCTAGAACTGCAGATAGCAAGTCTCATACAACTATAATTGCAAGAGCCAAATTGCCTTTAGCTAGCAGGCCCGAGACATTACTAAAAGACCCTTGAGCGCCTCGTAACCAAGCATTCATCAGAACAATAAGTATCTCATCTAAAGTGATGTCACTTTGGTAATACCTTTTCACTCTTCGCATAAGGAGAGTTCATTTTAATACCTCCTTCAAGTGTATCACACTCGGGTTGATTAGGGTTAATATGTCAAAAGTACATTAGTATTTACTGTGTAAACTTTTTAGAGATTAAAAAATTTTTATAAAATTTTTTAAAAATTATAATATTATAATATTATTTTATAACGAATCCAATGACATATTTTTTGTAGAAAATAAAAATCATATGGATCTAAAAATATATATTAGAAGTATGTTAAATTTAATGGTCTAAATTTAACATACTTATATTGCATTTTTTGATTCTATTTGATTTTTGTTTTGTACAAAAAATATGTTATTGGATTCGTTATAAAAAATACTATAATATTATGATTTTTAAAAAATTTTACAAAAATTTTTTGACCTCTAAAACGCTTACACAGTAGAAGCTTATGTGTTTTTGGCACATCAGCCCCTCAACCCATCACACTCAAGGGTTGAAAATGCAGATGAAGTTATCAATGGGTCCGTTTGTTGCAAATGGATGATCAATTACTTGTTTCAATATCACTTGTCTTTAATATGGGGACTATAACCGAACCTTTATGAGGAGGTCAAGACAATTATGGCAGGGAGTGAAAGCAGAAAAAATGGGTTAGACATACAAATCGAGTTTTTGGGAATGAAAAGGTACATTAGAAATCTGTCAAGGCATTAAATGGTAAGAGAAACACATGGTTTCCTTAGTATTTAGGAGAAACGTTACAAGACCAATCCTTCTCAAGGACAATAAGTTGCCTTAGGTGGAATGTGCAATGCCTTGGACAATCTGTACCCTCTATGAATTAGTATGGGTACATCGCCCATATGTCCTATTTCTTATGAAAACTATACTTAACGACAATGAATTTAGAACTATTCAAAATAGGTTATATAATTATAATTTTTTGTAGTTAATGTAGTTGGAAGATTTTGGACTAATGGTTGAAGGAGGATAATGTCTCTATAATGTGTTCTTCATTGGATTATATTGATTTTTAAATTAAACCATATAGTTTTGGGATTATTGAGTGGAGAAGCATCGGATTTTATAGGAAATCAAGAAAGGAAGATAGACCGTCTTGGCAATAACTTCATAATTTGAGTTTGTAATCACAACTTTCGTGGTTGTTTTTTTGGGAATTTTAACAGAAGTCTTCACCACGGTGAGAAGCTGGGGATAAAGTAAATTCTTAAATGTAAATTGATGGGTTTAGGAAGGATATTCAAATTCGCCAATTTACTAATTTGGGCTTTTTCGGGTATGAATTAACTTGGGATAATGGACGGGTAGATGGTGATAACGTGTAACAAAGGATGGAGGGGGTTCCTTGGTACCGACTCGTGGATGGTTTTGTGGCTTTGTATCCAGGTTCATCATCTAATTCATGAACATTCTGACCATGCTTTTATACTAATGAATGTTTACAAAAGGGACTGCAAAGAAAGGGAGTATAAGTGTTTATTTCGACCATAGCCAATGTGGGGTTCGAAGCATGGAACATGAGACTGTTATGCAAACTTGTTGGTTCCAAAAATCGTTCATTCATGGCCCATAAAATATTAAACTAACGCTCCAAGCATGTGCAAAATCTCTTCAAGCTTAGCATCATAATCGTTTTGGTAATTCAAAAAGAGATTTAAAAAAGTTTACGAGAAGAGCTTGGAGCTCTACAATTATAGTTACCATCCTTTGATTATGTAAAAAATAGGAAAGTTGTTATCCAAGTAATTGATAAGATGGCAGCCCAAGATGAAGTTTATTAGTGGGTCAAATTGCAGGATGTATGATTGAAAGGAGGCGATAAAAATACAAACTTTTTTTCAAAAGAAAGTTCCATATAAGAGGAAACAAAATGCTATTGAAGGATTAAAGAATGAGGCAGGAAAAATGCAAACCGAAGAAGATGTTATCAATCAGGTATTTTTGAATAATATAGCAATTTATTCAAATCTCGAGGCCATTAAAACTGGATCGAATCTTGGAAGCTATTGATTCAAAGGCTCCTACTGAAGTGATCGATTTGTTACTGCAACCCTACACTTTTAATGAGATTTGGGTAGTGCTATAACAAATGCATCATAGTATGTCTCCTAGCCCTGATGATATGTCAGTTTTATTTTTCAAAAAATATGGGCATATTGTTAGACTACGATACTGTACAAATAATGAAATCTTTTTGCAAAATCTAGAATAATGCCTCATAACCTAAACCACACCTTTGTTACCTTAATCTCCAAAATTTATAATTCATAAAATCTAAAAGATATCAGACCCATAAACTTTTGTAATATAGTGTACAAAATTATTTCTAAGGTGTTTGCCAATAAAATGAAGCTTGTTTTACCATTAGTGATTCATCCCATGTCAATTAATAATGGATAATGCAATAATTGTTTGGAGACTTTTCACTATATGAGGCAAAAAAAAAAATGGTAAGAAAGGCCAGATTATAGTGACAATGGATGTGAGTAAAGCTTGAAGCGGGGTTTTTTTAGAGGTGATTATGCAGAAGGCGGGGTTTCCACATCATTTTTCTCATTTGGTCTTGCAATGTTTATCCTCTATAATGTATTCTTTTCTTGTTAACGGGAAACTGAAAGGCATGCTTAAGCCTAATAGGGGTCTCCGTCAAGGGGATCCTCCCTTTCGCCCTGCTTATTTTCACCGTGTATAGAGGGTCTATCATCTTTGCTCAAACAAGCAATTCTAGGAGAGCTTCACGACATTAAGGTGGTAAGTGGTAGTCCAGAGATTTCACACTTCTCATTGCATATGATAGTGCTCTTTTTTGCTAGTGTAAGGTTTCGCCTAGGCACCAGACCAGTCCTCTTGAAATCAGAATATTTATCTGGGTTCATACTCGTGGAAATTGTTATCTCTTTTGAAAAATTATTTTATTTATTCTTTAATTTGGAAAATTGAGACTTGGCATCTTACTTTATTTTATTTTTTTAGGGAAAATATAAGGTAAAAATCCTTTCATTTGACTTCAATTATTAATTCAGTGGGAAATACACAAGTTTATGAAATAAAAAATAGATTCGTGGACTAAGTTTTTTATTTTAAATAACTAAAGTTTGGCTTAATATGACTTAAAAATTGATTTATGGACATTTTATAAATTGAAATGACATTTATAGAATGAATGATAATTCATAAAATAAACAATATAAGCAAGAGAAAATGGCAAATACAACAATATTACATTCAAAACTAAATAAGTTAGAGGATACATGTCTAATCCCCACTTCGGGCTATGACGATCCTAGGAAATGAAATAGCTTAAGATTACCAGTTCCTGTAGAAACCATGCTAGCTTCTAAATTATTAACTTATAAAATTATTTATGAAAATTTTGTTAGAGTCTCCTTTGTAACTATAATAATTCCAAGTTACAACTAATTCAATTTAACAATAAACACAACCTGTAAGAAAATCATCACTTCTAAAATCCCACCATATACCCTCAACTTTTATTTTTTATATCATATTTTCATACTTCACTTAATAATCCATTAATAATTATGCAATAATTTAATTAAAAGTATATATTACTAACCAACATTAATTAAGTCAATAACACAATAATTATACATTTCTTATACTAATACTATAATCATGGAGCATTTTTAGAGTAAACAAAATACAATAAATTCTTTACAGAAGAGGCAGTTACATAGATAGCTCTAGTTCCAAGCTAGGTTGAAGAAGATGGGCTGAAACCACCACTATCTATTACAACCCTAAAAATATTGAACCACAAAAGGGTAAGAAATTAATCTCGGTAAGTAATACACATATTTTCTTACTCATGAGGCTAGGTGAGGGAATTGCTCACAAGGAAGATAATGATAGTATGGATATATATATAAAATATACAATATCAATATAGATCATTAGTTAATTAAAAATTCATAAATAAAAAAAATAAGGTCATTCAACATGAAGGTTCAGTTATCAATATCTTCACATTAGCATTAAAGATATATATCGTATCATATTATCATAAAAATGACAGAATCATTATTGATCATTTAAGCAGAGGCTACAATCAGTAGCATGTTATTTACTCATACGGATGATCAGACCATATGGCTAGGACCTTAACCCCCTCCTAACTAGAATAATTAAACCACTGTGCATAATGTTATTAAAACTTCTGTCATTTCATTAATGTCATATATAATACTTAATCATTAGATGTCAAAGAATAACTTAACCACTTCCAAGGTTTCCAACCAATAGAGTATTTGGCCAATCATACAAATTCAATCAAAAAAAATCATTTGGAATTTTAGAAGCCACAAAAATAATCATGGATAAAACAATCGATACTTTCGGCAAACAATGGGAATTTCAAAGCAATTTCAATAGCCTGGTTTGAATACAATGTTAAGTAAAATAATATGTATATTACTCTTCTCTATAAGTAAAAATCCAAAAATCGATCTTACTTCTCTACTCAACAAAGACAAAAGAGGTAATCACGAACCTCTTTGTCATTCTCTTTAGATGCTACACATACAATTAAATATAATTTAGTATCAATTTGATAGGAATTTTATTAACTAAAACATTAATTAATCAATTTTCCTAAAATTCCTAAATCTTAGGGTTAATTTCAGCCTTCATCCTACTGATAGTCTTGGTTCTCTCAGTTATATTTTCCTTTATATTTATCCAATTACCTCAATTCTTTTTTCTAATTAAACTAGAAATCTCAGACATCAACATATTCAAAATTAGATTTTTCTAAATACTACACAATTTATGACGAAATTTCTAAATCAGTCCTACATCCTGCGATCCATCCTGCAATTCCTATGTGATCAACCTCTACTATTTCACTTGTAACTCAATATGTAGTTATTCAAATGCTTTTCTATTTTCATAAAATTTTAGCTAAGACATAGGAGATATTTTTCATGTTTTGAGTTTTCTCTAATTCTATCTTTAAGATTCTCAAAACCTCAAAACACAATAGGGTTTCTCAATCAAAACTCTAACCCGAGTCAATCTTACTCAGTGTCAGATATCTTTCAACACAGCACGAATTGGAAAAAACTTCCTTAAAGAAAAATAATCTAGACATATAAATCTACAATTGTTATGTTTTAAGAATCTTCAAATTCTAATTTTAAGGGTATGAAAACTTAGCCCCAAAATTCTATCAAGTTACAGGAAATTCATAATTTTTAAGGATTTACTTATAATCTTACTTTCTTTCACTAATTAAACCTCTAAATTAACATTAAAACTTATTAAATCATAACATGAGGCAAGTTAAGGTTTTCACCTTTTGAATTTTTTTCTTATAACTTTTATCAAAAACTCCAACAATTTGAAGAGAAAAAACTTTGAAGATGATATGAAAATTGATGAAGATGGAG
Organism: Aleurites moluccanus; assembly: GCA_948193065.1. Taxonomy (NCBI): domain Eukaryota; kingdom Viridiplantae; phylum Streptophyta; class Magnoliopsida; order Malpighiales; family Euphorbiaceae; genus Aleurites; species Aleurites moluccanus. Next base: position 7,082 of record CANXYC010398687.1, read on the forward strand.
AGGTGATTTGAGTAAGAAATAAATTGAGCAAAATTTTAATGGATTTTTATGGTGGAATTTTTTAGTTTTTTATTTTTGCCAAGAGAAGTGGAAGAAGAAGATGGTGATAGTTTTCTCTAATTATGTTTATTTATAATAATTAATAACCAATTAGAATTCATGAAAATAAAATTTTAAGAAAAATTAAATGAAAATTAATTTAGTCTTGATTGTATTTTTATTATTTTAGATGAAATAAAATAAATTAATTTTAGTGAAGAAGACTTCACTTGGCCGGCCACCTTACTCTATTTATTTATTTATTCATTTTTAATTATTGGTTAAATTTTGACTTCATCTCTCAAAATTTATAATATTATCATTTTCTTCTTTTTATTCTTCTATCTCTTTTACTTCTCTACTTAAGCATTTAGATTTTATTAATTTCACTTAATTCTATTTTTAACTTATTAATTATTCATCAGATTTTAGGTGTGTGAAGAAAAAATAGATAAAAGAAAGCTTTAGAATTTATTAAAAATCAAATACCGAAGGATGTTCAAATTTAGGTTTTTCTTTTAAGTCTTTTAATTGATTTAATTAATTAACACTCATACTAATTCTATTTAATCCCGTAATTATTTTTTTAAGCTGTCAAGTTACCCAACGTAGGTTATCTATAATTAATTCTAAGTAATGTATTTTCTAAAATTTATGAAAAATCACCTACCGATACTCGCTTCCCTTATTTACGTTTTAATCGTTTTAAATTTTTGTTTAGGGTTATTACATTCTATCCCCTTCAGAAAATTCGTCATCGAATTTTAAATTACTAACCTTATTGCTGAAACAGCTGTGGATACTTCCGTTGCATATCAGCTTCGCTTTCCTACTTGTATTCCTTAATACTGTGATTTCTCCATTGCACTTTCACCATAGGAATTTCTTTATTTTTCAGTTTCCTTACTTGCCAATCTATTATCTTAACTGGCACTTCTTCATACGATATTTCAATAACTTGTGGCTGAAGCACATGAGATGGATCAGACAAGTACTTTTGGAGCATAGAGATATGAAATATTGGATGAATATGACTTAAGCTTGGAGGAAGAGCTAAGCGATAAGATATATTTCCCACTTTATCTAGTATCTCGAATCGTCCCAAATACCTTGGTGAAAGTTTTTCCTTCTTACCAAACTACATAACACCTTTCATTGGGGAAATTTTTAGGAATAAATGATCGCCGATTGCTAACTACACATCTCTTGGCTTAGGATTCGCATAACTCTTTTGCCGACTAAAAGCTGTCTTCATTCTTTCTCTTATAATCGGCACTTTTTCCATAGTTACTCTAATCAAATCTAGGCCTTCGATCTGTTTATCCCTAGTTTCCACCCAACATACTGGAGATCTGTATTTTTTTCTAAACAACTGTCACACCCCAACTCCAGTGGTGCGACGGTCCTAGGGCAAGGGTAGGCTTAAGGCCACCATAAACCCGTAGAACTCATAAATCCTGGATCTCATGCACAATTATATTAATTACAATATCATATAATATCATACAATAATCATTTCTATAAATTTAATTTAACATCAATCATATCTTTACCATTATCATTTCATAACTTTCTTTTGTTCCTTACTGATCAAAAGATGCATCTCACATCACTAAGGAACAAGAGTACCCAAAAAGGTAACAATTCATACATCATATATTAGCAACCTCAAATGACTAACTACGGAGCTCTAGAGTATACTCCTAATACATATTTTGTCCTAATACCATTTAATGAATATACAAAATATCTCAAAAATTATTACAATGAAGCTTCTTGGAGGAATGAATTAAGAAGCTGGATCTTCTCTATTAGCTACTTCACGAGCTACACTATCACCTGAAATCCACAAAAGAGGAGTGAGCCTTCAACTCAGTAAGATATGAACAAGCAGTAAGAAAGAAATATATGTACACATATATATATATAATCTGAAAGGAATATCAGTTACAATAACATGTTAAGAATCAGAATGTGGTTAGGCTTACAAAGAAACAGAAGTGCTCACAATCAAATAGCACTATCAAATATCATGGTAGAACAATAGAATGAATCGATAGCCATACTACCTATCATAACAGAGTGCATCAGTAATCCTTGCTACCTTATCGCAAACGCATGCTTGGCCAGGCATACGCCTAGAGCTCGTGGTTCCCTCTAGGTGGAATACTGGTAAAAACCCTACCAGCTGGGTTCCCAAAGTGCACGATGGACCAATAAATTTACTCTCATTGGGAAGAGCATTCTATCCATAGGGTCATATAGTTTCATATCACAAGAATATATTGGTCACAAGACCATCAACATATATCATAATTTCAATCGATTTAATAAGTAAGAAGTAAGTAAAAATCATGTGAACTTGATCCAAGAAAATTGACCAAGTCACTTACAATATATATACACAAGGAAATCCCATGAACAAATGGTGAATTTCGTTTTAGGAATATTAGAAACTGTTCAATTAACATTTCGATAATATATATATAATCAAGTATACAAGAAACATATGGTTCACATTCAGAATATTTGGTCATATCATAAGGAATAAACAAATACAATGTTCATACTTATCTCAATACTGATTTATTCTTGAATTCCTTTCAGTAATTTGCTCAACTCCAAGCTCCTCAATTACTTTGATTTTCTCTTCTTAAGAAAATTTCCCCAAATATTAAAAATTAAGGTTTTCTCTATGTCAATAATATTCCATATGATCTCTAAATATTGAATCATCTTAGAAGTTCTATTCTTAATTTCTAACATCAATTTAATTATCTCTTAAAGAAAAATCTGCATTTAATTCGAATTTACTGTTCATGTTACTATTCATGACAATCTATTAATTCTGATTTTCTCCAACATTAATTATAATGTATAACCTTAAAATGTTTGTAATAAATTCCTTACACCCATAATAACTTATTCTAACTGTCAGATTAAACAAATCTAAAGAAAAATAAAATTTGAAGAAATTTACCTTATTTCTCCAAAAACTGCTCCACTGAAATATCTTGCTTAAATCTGACAATTTCTGCCTTAAAATATGCTAATCTAGAGTTCTAATGCATTAATTTGAGTATTAATGCCTTA